>JAOBRD020110226.1:0-10183 GCA_027575215.2 Hydrozoanthus sils | reverse complement strand
TACCCTCTCCCTATAACTCCACCTTATGAATCCTTTTTCTTCCCTGCTTCCCCTCCCTATTCTGGCCATCTCAGTTCTTTCTCCCTACCTTTCCCTGCTCTCATTAATTACTTCGATATTTTTCCCTGCTCTTCCTCCCTCTCCTTCTCCCTCCCTGCCCTCCCTGCTCTGCTCCTTTCCTATCACTTCCTGTTATATCACTTCCTGTTATATCACTTCCTGTTATATCACTTCCTGTTACTGCACCCGTCTCTCCTCCAGTCTCTTTCCATCTGCTGATGAAACGACGATGGGCTTAGGGGTTACGTCACTAACGATGACAAACTAACTGCGCTCATGTCCTCTAAAAAGCCTTATTTTCACCTAATAACATCCATAGACCTCATTCATAAATGACAGCGATTTTAATAATCTTTTGACTCCTTTCAAACTAGCCCTACAAGCCTCGTTCTAGAGTTAAACTTTCAAAAGAACATGTTACCCAAAACGAGCGGGTAGTAGGGCTTACTTGAATGCAGACAAAAGAGTTTTAAAAAAATCGGCATTTATAAATAAGGGCTTTGGCAGCCTCCTATAAATTCCATCACACTGCAAGACTTTGTGACTCTTAAGACCCGTATAAATGGCAACCACTCCTAATGGATTAATAACATTCGTTAATAAGCACGTACTTCTGTGTAGGAAGGAAGTGCAACCCGTGGGGTGTAGGGTGGAGGTGGTGAAGCTGGCGCAAGATTCCTTTGCAAAAATTCAGGATGAGAATGAGGCCGGATGGATGCTGCTGGCACGTGAACACTTGGGACTTCCCTAGGGGCAAGAAAGAAATTATTGCATAGAAGTTTCGGTACTCATCTTGTCTTGTCTTCACTTTGCATCTAAACTGTTGATAAAGTTGGCAAGCAACATTCTGTAGCTTCTTGGAAACATAAATGTCTCCTATTTTCGATTTCCCGCCAAAACTCGAGCTGGTGTCGAGTAAAGTGGAAGTTTTAAACTCCAGTCAAAGGCTTTTGGTGCTGGCATCGTTCTGACGAAATACCAACTTCACCGTTCATTGATACTCCAAGTATTTTAGAGGAGTTTTTTTCTTTATTAATTTCGTAAAACGATCAGCATAACCTTTATTCTCTAGCAATCCAAATGAATAAAACGCAAATGTTACCACTAAATATTCTAAAGATTGTCAAAATAACACAGCAAGCACTGACAAGGTACACAATGATAACACTGAAGTAGATTGAACTCAGGCTAAGGATTTTGAAACTGTTCTAATTCTGATTTTGATCTTTTTTAATCTTATTTAATTTTGTCCATCCATGCCTTCTTTTATCTTCACTATGTTGTCTAAGTCTTTTTAATGTTTTCAAAATGTATAAAGAATATAAACTAAGGCTCCATGAAATTAACGCGAATCGTGAAAACTCCCGTTGATTTAAGTCGCGTTAATTTCCGCGATGTTACTTTCCGGGGTATTTTTAAAACCAATGTTGGAGCCTGTAAAGGGCATCTTTTTATTGGGGTGGAGATCGGACGGTGTCAAATAACCCATAAGGTTAGAAATTTGCGTACTGTTGTGTTGAGCACATGGCTCAGTTTCAATTTGTTCAGTTTTGAATTTTTTCGTTGAAATAAATTTGTTCTTGTTGAAATAAATTGTGTCTTAACCGCGTAAATGTTCTTTATTGTGAAATTCTATCCCAACTTTCGCATTAATTTTCTTTATTCCTTAAGTTGTTTTCCTTTAAATTCGCGTTAATTTAAGTCGCGTTAATTTCCAATACTTTTATTTTGTGGAGCGTTAATGTCCTATAAAAAGTTAGCTAAATACCGTTCCACACCTCCTTCAAAAGCGAAAGTTAATGGCGCGTAGTACTTACCTGTGATATGGTGGAGGCGGCGGCGGAAGAGGTTTCTGAGGCTTTTCCTTCTTCTTGCCTTTTAGTTTCTTCCAAAATCCACTCTAGAAAGGAATTTCAACCAGTGAGTCTGGGTTACAATTGCAGTTGAACCACCATAACTCGAACCCTTGGTAACTCGAATTTCATGTTCAAAAAAACTGGTATTCCCGTTGAATGTACCTCCTACAACTATACTGAAATTTCAATCCCTATATAGCTCCAAACCCGATAAATTGAAATCTTTCTATTCTCCTTGGCAATTAGAGTATGCGGTTGAACTGTATATAAACTAGAGTTAAAGTGCCTATGAAATGAATGCTGCCAATCCATAACCTTTGGATGAAATTGAGCAAAATTTGAATGATGGTTTATCAAACTCTTTATACAGGCCCGTACCAGGAATGTTGCTGGGGGGTGCAACCAAAAATTTTTGGTACCACCCCTGATACATTTTTCTCTCTTTAAAAAGGCTTGAAAAGTAAATTTCTTTGTGCTGGACACATTTATTTCATAAGGAAATATATTTCATCGTTAACTCAAGGGTTAATTAAAATGTGAGCTCATGGCAGAACATAGAATGCTGAACTTATTGTATCTAACATATATGCAACACATATAACAGCACAGTCCACAGGCAAACGAGTCAATCTCTTAGTAATGTTACAAGCTCAAAATGTCTTGGGAGCTTTTGTGCAAACAGATCTACAACTACTCCAAAGTTGACGTCTCCAGATAGTATATGTGCATTGAGATTGTTTTACTGGTAAATAAAAGTTTCTAAATATGCTTTGTTGATCATTTAATTTCCAACATAGTCTATATATTTTTTATTTTTTACTTTTATTCTCGAGTGGAGTTTTGCGGACCTTTATGGCCATTGGGGGGGGTGCATGCACACTTCACACAGCCCCCCTGGGTACGGGCCTGATTATACACCAACTGTCCAAATTTGACTTAAGTTCATCCAAAGGTTATGGATTAGCAGCAGATTTTAAAAAAACTTGAAGTTTGCCTGTAACGCTTGTAACATCATCACTTGAAAAATAAAATGTTAATATTTCGAGTATTAAAAAAGATTTTGAAAAAAAAATTCACCCCTATTACTCATTTTGCAAGGTCTACCCACAGGCATTTCATAAGCATTTCAATTCGAACTCTACTCATTCATTCAACAAACCGATTTTGGTACTGGAGGAGGTGGAGAACTAGGAGATGAGGGCTCAAGAAGGCACTCATCATCTGCACTTGATTGGTAACTCGCCCCACAATTCACCACCAGTGGGGGAACATTCCTATGTGAGAAACTTGGGGCAGAATCTGATCGCCTGTATCTACTATGCAGTGGAGCAGCGCCAACACTCTGGGGCCTGGGCTGAGTAGTTTGGAGTTGACCAAATGACGAGCTCTCTTGTACACCTCCACAACTCTTCGACTTTGTTAATAGCTTGTGTAAACTGGATAATTGTAAATGAAAAGTTTTGTTACATGGGAGCTAGAAGTCCTGCAGCCAAGAGTTCATTAACATCTTTTTCTTCTTCTTTTTGAACGAGACAAATCAAAATTTTGTCTCTCGCCCAAAAACAAAGATAAAGACGTTAATGAACCTTTGCTGCAGCTCATAACTCAACACACTTAAAAACAGTGAGGACTGTTTATGGTTGAAAAGTGAGGATGTCTTAGCACTTTTTACAACCAAAAATTCACAATTTTAATTTGAAAAAAAGAAGTTATCCACAATTCATTTGGTACCAAAATGACGCGTTCTTAGCATTTTCTACAAAACTAAAAAATTCAAATGTTCAAAAAAGCAGAGGAATTCTTAAGCTAAGTCGAAAAAAAAACAATTTAATGTTTTTTTTCATATAACAAATGAGTGATTTCATAAAAAAAGCTTTAAAGTCCCTATCGAGCTTATTTTTTTAAGTTCCAGATTAAAGCTGTTGTCATTTGTGAACTCAAAAATCCAATAACCAAAGAAAATTTCCACGTCTAAGTATGCTTTTTAATCAAAAAAAGATTGGAATGTAAATTTTGACCGAGCAGGCTGGGGACTGGTAACCTGTGACGTAGCAGCAATGAGTTATGTGGTTTTTGTTTAAAAAATTTCATTTCTGTTAAAAAATTTCATTTCTGTTAAAAAATGTCATAAAATTTTTATTTCAAACAATTTCCAGGGAATAATTCATTGATTAAAGTTATAAAAATGTGACTATTGTAGCCAGAATTGCATTTTTTGAGATAAAAAAAAGATTGTCTTTGCTTCATGCCTTGTGCTATGTCATATGCCTCCTGCTACATCATCACTGCACGCTTCAAGTCTAAAAAATGTAACAGGAACGGCGAGAAAAGGTTTTATTTTTGAAAATTACTATTATTAAAGAGCTCTACTTTTCATCTGGAACTTAAAAAAATAAGCTTGATAGGGACTTTAAGGCCAATTCTGGAAAAAAAATTATCAAACTTTGATCAGAACCTGGTGAAAAATTAAACTTCCCTTACGAACTGGTCGAGTTTTGATAAACAAATTCTCAAACTCACCAATAATTCAAGTCTTGATTAGCCAACTACAAATCGCCCTTGTGGTCAAACACTAGTTCTAAAAACACATATGTTTCAACTGTTTTCAAACACATATGTAAAATGTTTCTTAATCTGTACATTCATGAACCAACGAAGCAACAGCGTCTTGAGGCGAATAATTATCTTTAGATAGCTTTGCCACTTCTTGAACAAATTTAGTCATCCATCAGTTTAGGATTTTGACACCCATTTCCACGAAAGACACATTTAAGAACTGGACTCTGTGAAGACCATAATCTTTGATTAGATCGCCTAGTTCTAATATTGGTACTTTTAACTTCTGCGCTCATTTCCATTCCAAAAAATTGAAGCAGCCAATTGGTTTTGGTGGTTGGTCGGCTTTGGTACGGCCTTTTCTTCTAAAATATCTTTTTCTTCTTATGTTTGCTGGTCTGAATATGTAAGCCATAAAAGAAGCAAAGCACTTGTTTCGATAGCAAAGCACCAAATGGTGCAATCAAAACTCATTACAATCAGTTGTTGCAAAAAGTGAGAGAACCTAACGAGTGCGTGTCAGATAGCCGAGACTGACAAAGACAACAAATTATAACCTAGTAATTATATAATTAGGTGTTATACTTTAAATCCAGCTTAACTCTCTAAATTACGACCTTTATCTGTAGGAGAAGTTATTTGAAAAACTCAAGCTTTGTGCTTCATTAGGTTTCCAAACACTCAAAAACAATAAAAGCACTCGGCCGTAGGCCTCGTGCTTTCAACTGTTTTCTCGTGTTTGGAAACCCAATGAAACACTCGCCATTATTAGATGATTCATAAACATTTTAAAATGAGAGTATTTTAAAACTAGAACCCATTTATTTGTTTACTTTTTAAAATTCCTTGGTCTTGTTGAAGTCTGGTTAGACTGGAACGAAAAGTGAGTGTGCTCAAGTATATGTTCAGCTGCCCCATTCTAGAAATTATAAAGATCTCCGGAGCACCGCATCAATTCCCACGCATTTCATTGTGTTCACGCTCTCATGTACGTTCACACGAGTATTTCACGCATTAGCACTTTATAGAAGGTAGCTGTACTGTTTTGTGCCTTGTTCTAATTTTACTGAATAAGTGCGTTTCTGGCGATGGAGAAGTGCAAATTCAAAAATTTTCTGGGGAGCATGAAAAATCGCTTAATTCGTTATAATTTAGATGAAAGTGTCACCAAACTTTCAAGTAAAAAGGTATGTTACAATAGCCTGCTTATAAAACGCTTTTTTTAATAAGAACCAGTAAATTTGGTTGAGGCTCGTTGTTCTTAATTTTATGGCGTTTTGAACCTCAAATTATTCTTAACTTACTCTTATTTTTATGTGTGCTTAAATCGAAGAAAAAACTAAGCCAAAGGTATTGCCAGTATTGCAATACACGCGTTGGAAAACGAACTTGATCGATTCACCCTTGCGGATTTATCGTGCATGGATTCACAGCCGAGATCATAAATTGCAGTTCTTATTCATTCTGTAGAGCCCCTGCTTTTTCTTTAATTCTGGCCTATCTGAGCCTCTTTGTTCTTATAAAGTTGTTCTTATTAAAAAAAGCGTGTATACGTGTTTTTGAGCAGGTTCTGAGCCTTCCGTCACATGACCAGCGGCATACCATTACGTAACTCGCTGTAGTTTTTCTCGTTATATTTCAATGGCCTTTGTACTTTCAAATTAACATGCTTGTTGCATAACAAGTGTGACGCTAATACCCCGCTAACATAACTTGCGGCAAACTATTACGCAACTATTCTTGAGTCGAAATAAGTTGGAATAAAATAAATTGGGATAAATTCCTTTACTTTGGATCTGAAACCCAAATCAGCCTTTAAAAAAATCTTAAAAGCTGATTTTTACTATTAACTTCTGTTCAAAAACTGTGGTAAAAATGCCAACTTGAAGGGTGCTTATAAATAAACTTTACGAACGAAAATATGTGTGAAGAAGTCAAGAAATGGCCTGCTCAACACGAGAAATCATCTGGACCGAAGACCCAATATTTAAAGAAGGGTCTTCGTTGTTCGAAAACGAAGACCCTCAGTTAAAATCGATAAATCAAACAGCAGGTAAATAAATCAAACAGCAGATTAACAAACTGATCGGATGTGTTGTAATTAACGTACAATCGTTCACGGGATACTAACGGTTATGAAAATACAGAGGGGTCTTCGTTTTAGAAAAACGAAGACCCTTATCCCTGGATAGCTAGCGGGTCCAAAATTACAGCTCAAAATAGCTAGTTTCAAGAACGTTAACTTAAAAATTTAACATTTGAGTTAGTGCTATTCTTCAGCCTTTGAACACCGAGCCCAGCATAAAATTGCTCAGAACTGTGTTTGCGTGTCTGCAAGAGTTACTGAGGTCACTAGGGACCTACGGCTTTGTACGGTACCTTAATTGAGATATATTCAGTTTATAAGATAAAAAAGCACTACCAAAATATGAACATTATTGTTAAAATTTATAAAATGTCTACTAACTTTCGGCAAATGAGCCTATATTTGCTTTTTGCCTTCGGCAGGTACTAGTTGAGTAAGTTAAACTGACTCAACTGCTTTTTCATGTAATTCTAATCATGAATCCTATGTTTCTAGAGCGTTAGTTCTTTCATCTACGTCTTCAGCCTTGCACGTCCCGGACTGAGGTTGAGGTGTAAATTCTTTCTTTATAACTTACCTTCTACACGCTGTCTCGTCCGACCCCCTTTGATCTTAAGTAAAACTGTTGAAAGTCTTAAAAACCTAAACAAATGAACAATATTTGCTGAGGTGTCAAGGGAGTTAACCAAGCGACAAAAGAATTATCATAACTATGGCCGTACCGGCCGCGCATTTTGAGATTGTTAACAAGCTTAAGCCCACTAACCCAGGTAGGTCTGTTAGATGTTAATTGGTAATGGCACTGAAGCCCACTGTGATCAAGACTGTTAGCTTCGCAAAGCTCTGCCTTTAGATGCGAAAACAGCTTATAAATTGAGCACACTTTTTTTCAAAGGCCTTTGTGCTATCTTTATTGTATAATGTGTTCTTTTATGTTACAAGTGTCTTATAAAGATGGGCTGCTTGTGTTACAAAAGACAGCTTAATAGTGGTTCTTATAAAAATAGCGTTAGAATTGACTAAAACTGACTCAACTTACTTTTTTATCTATTTTTAATAACACTGCATCTGTAGTTTAGAGCGTAATTCTACGTCTGCTACTTCGCAAGAACCGGGCTGTGGTGTAACATTTTAAAAACTTCATACCTTCTACACGAACTTTTCTATAAGCAAGCTCCCTCATCCTACCCCCTTTGATCGTAAGCAAAAATGTTAAAAGCCTAAAACGAATTAACTTATTAATAAGCTGTCGAGATTACCGAGCGACTGAATAATTATGTACCGTGCGTTTGTAATAGATTGTTAGGCTTAATTAAATATGACTTAAGCTCATAGGTCTGTGAAGCACATTGTTATAGGTATTTTTAAAAATTGAATACTTTTGCCAGTACATAGATTACAATGTTGAAAGCATTAAGCTTCGACTGTAGCCGTTGAGTCTTGTTTACAATATTTAAATCAGTTTTATCCTGGCCGTTAGCCCCCCGGGGGGTACACTTGGCTTGGAATATGCTAGGGGTGTCCCGCCCAACCCCCAAAACCCTGACCCCATTCAAGACAGCAAAACCTTGGAAGTTAAGACAAATAGCGAATACATATACCCTATTCAAGACTGAATGCTAAAATGCGCACCCTAAATAAAGCACATATCGTTATTCTTGTCGGCAAAACACCAAGCATGACATTCTCCACTAAGCAATTGCTTATTCTATCCTTCGTAAGACAATATATGTGCAAAAAGTGAACCCTGTATAAGACAACTTGAGTGAAATTTTATACCCTGTCTAAGACTTAAGGACCTCAAAAACCATACCCTGGCGGGCGGCACGTCCTTATATAGTAAATATATGGTAGTACCACCCCCCTCCTGGGTCAATAACTAACGTTCACCGACCAGTAACTGCGTTGTCAACGCTAAGGAATACTCTAAATGATTAACAATCTTAGCTTGGACGTATCCTAATTTGATTGGGTTAGATTTTAAAACAAACGATTTGACCAGTGTGAAAATATCCTCGTGGCTAAAACATTTTATGTGGTATTTTGTGCTATAACACAGTTACTGACTTCTATCTTATTCTTATTTCCATAACACATATGAAATAAGTCTTTGGTGAACGATAATTGGTAAATCATAGCAAATTCCTGAGGATAAAAAGATAGATTGTCCCAAAGTTCATGTCGCTCCAAAGTTTGGGCTCTACAACACATGAATAATACTTACTAACACTGAAGGTATTGTAATTCAAACTTTTTGACGGGTTCTGCTCACTTTTTTCTGAATTTCAATGCCAGGATCCTGACAAACTACTCTTTATCACTCCTCTAGTCTTGCCTTCGTCCCTCTACACCTTTTCTTAAGCTTGCTAACATAAACACCTTTGTCGGTTTATTCATTGACCTCCGAAAATTTCCTATCTAGAAGAACTTTTAACTGATACGCTTGTCTTTTTTGTTTTCACTGCCGTTTTATTTTACTGAGTTCCAGTGATATTTTATTATAGTTGCAGCTATTAACTTACATTCTCATTATTGCTCAAAGGTTAATGCTTAATTTATAAACTTGTACATCGTTTTTATTTTATTTATTAATACACTCAGTTTTTCCTATTTTTCTAATAATTAATTTCCTTATAGAGAACCATAGTTTAAAAATCTTTAATTTGCTTTTATAATTACTATGCTACCCTTTAATTTACAAATAAAGGCTGCTGTGTTGCATTGTAATGATTAAGAAAAAAATCCTTTTCACTCTCATGGACAGAAATACTGCGGTGCTCTCTAGCAATATGATTGGAAGTGCGGGGTAACTTGCTTGAACTTGGTAAAACTCCGTGGCCCACTAACTTAAAGGAAAGCAGAGTGACTGAAGCACGCCGACGGTAGTTGAAAAGTTTTAGCGGCATTTTAAAACAACACATTACTATTTCAAAGACTGGCATTTTTTTAATACTCTCTTTGTTTTTTTTGTGAGTTTTGTGAGTATTTTTAACTTTGCCTCGTCAAATTCAAAAAGCACCTTGAAATGTTAAAACACCGTTGAGAGTTGTACACTTGGTTCGCTTCTGAATTAACCAAAAAAGGGCTTCTAAACTACTCGCCTGTGCTTGCTGTTCAGATGTTTTTTCAATGGTTCCTGGTGTCAAAATCTAGAGAAATTAGATAAGATCTCTTCCTCTTCCATTTTTGGGCTTGAAGAAAAAGACGTTCTCTTCTTAGTATTTTTTAAAGTAATGGTATTGAAAAGAACTGAACTAAAGCCAAAGGAAGCTTTGTTTTAAAACGTCTCAGTCTACCAATCATATAGCGCGCATATTACTTGGTGTATTTTATAATATATTTAGATACACTGCTGGCTCAAGAAAAGAGAGAAACCGCAAAAACACATAGTTTGAGCACAGATAAATCGCGCTTTACAAGTTACTTAATGTCAGTCAAAATAGTGTGTTCAAGAAAAAGGCAGTACATATATACAATAATTTCTAAAACATCAAGCAAGAGAACAGCGTATAAGAGCATGCCAAAAAGAGCGGTATTGCAAAAGAAAATGTTTTAAGTTACGGAATCACAAGTTACTGAAACGGAGCTGTACACGATTCATTGAAGCTTCTTCCCTCCTGCTTGA
>JAOBRD020110117.1:0-10183 GCA_027575215.2 Hydrozoanthus sils | reverse complement strand
CGTTGGAGGCATCCTTCCGTTTTTACTGTCCATGATAATAATAATAATAATAAAAAAATTAATAATAATAATAATAATAATAATAATAATTATTATTATTATTATTATTGTTATTTTTGTTATAAGTCTAATAATAATGTGGTAAAAGAACAAATATCAATCTCACAGAAAACATTACAATTCACAGAAGAAATGTGGTACAGTTTCGCATTTCGGTGGAATAATACTTGAAAAGATCGATAACGGTCCAGACATAAAAAGTCCTATTCATTAGCTGCTCAAGTAATTGAACGCCACAAGTTAGCTGTGTTATAAACAATATAAAATAGTTTAAACTGTAGCTGTGCTGCTTTGCTTAAACTTATAATAAGTTCTGCCAAGCTTCCAAGTGCTAATTTTCCCGATCTCTTTACTTTAGTAGAGTAAACATCTGTGATTTTTTTTTGCGTTCGTAATGTTAAAAAACTGTAATGTCATGCAAGTTAGTGTAGAACTTAAGCCAACGTTAGGCCTCATTCAGTGGTATGAAAGCAACTGCAATAGAGTTGATCTGCATTTACCGGTGGCACACGTGCAGCAAAAGTATTCAGAGCATTTTTGCAGAATACAACTGGAGTTCAAATCTGCTGCTTTTTTCAATGGAATAAATACTGAATTTCGATTAAAATTTATCATAAATCTTGATACCAGGGACAAAACATTTAGAATCATAGTTTTGGTCAAAGGAAACACAAGTTAATGTAATGTTCATCTTTTCTTTCGTTTTCATATCATGCACTAACTCATTAAACGGCCCTACCTGTTCAGTTGCTAGATATCCTGAGAATGCGTAAGTCAGCCAGTTAAATACTAGTTTTAATCTGCAGATAAAAAGCAAGGCAAACTGACTTTTACACAAATTTTGTAACAATGGAGAATCAATGATAGATTAATGAGAAAATTGACTAAGTAAAAGAAAATTCTTTTTATCATGCACATAAATGAATGAATAAAACAATGCTTCCCCAAACTCATGTTGCATGTTAAGATGTTAGCATGGAAAATTACTGGATACATTTGCATATAAACAGTCTGAAAAACTTACGGAAATGCACCAACTTCCTTCAGATGGTAGAACAAAGAGGGCTCGTGAGTCTGCAGTAAGCTCTCGAATAAAACACACAACGATAGAATGCCCTGCGTAAGGAATTAGGATTTCGCAACTATAAAACAGTTTCAAACTACACGGCTAGAAGGTAAGGAAATACTTTGCGTAACTAAATACGGTTATTGACATAATCTAAACGGATTAAAAGATTTTAAAACAATTACATTACCATTAAAGAAAACCGCGAGATAAAAATCATCCGGCTTCATGTTAAAAATAAGACGTTAACTATCGAGGTTAACGGTTAAACGGGTGTCAAGTTATCAGTTTCAACATAAAAAAACTTTTTCTAATAGAGTGAAGTGCTGCAAGCTGAATGTAATTACTTGCTTTCATTTGTTTTGTAGTGGTTTACTGGGAAAAACGCTAATTCAATTCTTAGCTGAGGTATTCATCAAAGTGACCATTGTTTAGCGACGGGACTATAGAGTAAGACAATGCGAGTTTTTCAGCTCAGTAGCTTTATAAAGCAATTTGTTTGGTTTCGTTGACTCGTTGTGCAACGTATCAGTAGCTACGTCGAAAATTAGCAATTCAACGACACCATTTCAAAGTGTTTTAGGTACAAGTCACCGGCGAAACACGACACAAATTTGTATACAACAGAGCTGACCTAGTAATGGGGAATGGTTTAATTTGGTTGGATGAGCTGTCATCTTAGGAAACGAAAAACGAAATCCAAATATGATCAGCTTGATAAATACTTTCAATATCATTTATATCAGTCTTTGACATTGTTTGAACCTGCCTCGCTTTCTCGCAGCTTCGTCGCAAAAAAATTCCAAAATACAAACTCGCTTCTCTTCCAAAAAACAAGCAGATACCGCTGACCAACTTACCACGTGCCTACAAAATCATCTACGCAACCCACAACGAAAGTCGACATTGGAACTGGCTATATGCTCCGCCTCGTGCCCAGACCTACTTGGTCCTTCACAATTAGAGTATTCACGTCGGATGCACGACGTTGCCGTTCGCGTGGCCAATTTTAAAAATGTTCCAGTTGTTTGGTTCCATTTACTTAAAAATGTTGACACGGGCATATAGTTTGATTACGAAAAAAACATACGAGAAGACTTAAAACATCGTTTTTATCAAACATTTCGGCCACAGTCCAGCGACCATCTTCAGTATATGAAAATAATAGCTGGGGTCCTGCCGAAATATTTGATAAAAATGATGTTAAGTGTTCTCGTACGTCTTCCCGTATAAAAATACGCATGGGGCCTCAAAACTAAACGATAATATTTAACTTAGTAGTGGACAAACCTCAAGGTCTGACGACATTGTATGTAACTTGTAAAAGTATCTGAAAAAGCAGAAAGATTGAACAACGACTGGTAAGAAGAAGGCTATTATAAGAATAAAAGAACTTCAAATTCGTTTTATTTATATTTTGCTCCTGTTTTTTAAGATTAAAACAGCTTTTCAAAGCGCTTCATTTTAAGACAGGTAACATAACAAGGATTTTGAAGAAATCTATAAACGAGCCACTAACAGAAGCGTTTTCAAATGAAACACAGCAAAACTTCTGGAGCCTTAATCTGTACCTCTTAGTGTACAAAGTTATAGTAGGTCACAAGGACGTCCAGAACGAATATAAGAAAATTTTGTCCTACGTCATTGGCTCATATTTCTGGAACAATATTCTTCTATCAGTAAGATCAAAACCCACAAAACATCTTTTTAAAAAGAACCTAAAACAATTCTACCTTACCAATATTAACATACACACAGACTCTACCTTTGTGTTAAGCAAGAGAGAGAAGGGTATGTATACATGTAATTCTTTATGCATGTCCCTCTCTCCAGCTTTTGTTTCTCAGCATTTCGACATACTTTTGGATTTGATTGATTAATAAGCTAAAGGGCACAATATTAGTAACTTATTTAGTGCCCTATCTCTTTTCTCTAATGAATTGTTTATAAATACAAAGCTATTGTAAAATGAGGAAAGAGATGAAATAAAAATGTAAAATGTCAAATACTTAAATTTGAAATTAAAAGCTGTACCAGAGGAAAACCATTTAGATAAACTAAATATTAATGCACTAAACTCAAGAGTTGATGACCAAGCAAACTGATAGGTATGTTGTAGTGGATTAGAGTTTCCTCAGTAAAGGCTCACGAGTAAAGGCTCACCTCAGATACAGTTCCCTGAATAAGAAATAGACTTGGGAAGCTTTAGCTGTGAGGTAGCAAATTGGTGCAACTACGAAAATGAGAAACCAAAAAAAATCCTTTCAATCTGGAGAACTTTAGGTAGCAAACCCTTATAATTAAACATTTTAATTGTAAAATCTGGAGAACATTGCCAAAAAAATTGGGTCGATGCAGTCTTAATGGTGGCGCAGTTGCCGAGCGGTTAACGTGTTTGACTCGTAATCCTAGGGTCGCAAGTTCGAGCCCCGGTCAGACCACTGGGTTGTGTCCTTGAGTGAGACACTTAGGCCCAGTTCATCCGTTGAGTTTAATTTAATTTAGAGTTAAACAGGGACCCGCACTATAAAAGGGCCTTGGCCTGGCGCTCGTCACCTTCAGTTTTCACTCAACCTCCAAAGAGACATGACATGAAATAAACGGACTATTCATGTGTAAAATTGTTTCATGTAACAGAGAAATTATAACGAAACATAAAATACTGTAGTGGTAAAAGAAATGCAAGTGCTCATAATATGCGAAGTTTCGATGAAACACGCGTTATGCTAATGACCGAAAATTTATCGGAGATGTGAGAATTCGCCGAAAGAGGTACAAAATTTCTCTGAGCTTTCGACAAAATTACTTATAAAACGAAAAACGAAACGAACTTCGCTTAAGTTTCCCTTGCCACTACTGTGTATAAGAAATTATTACGAACATTTTAATTTTAGCGGTTATGAATCGCTTTTTTTCTATCGCTCAGACTCAGAGCGAAGTTGAATCGCTACTTGGTCCAAAATTTGAATTTGAAAGGCGTCAGATGTGGGAGGAGCTTTCTCTTTTATAGCGCAGGTCCTTGTTTAAATTCGTGATAAAGTGCTCCCCGATTTAGACGACAAATTTAATCTGACCGGCCCAGGTGGAGACTTTGGTGATTTGAACAGACGTCTGAGACGAGACGCTGTGAGACGTTGTATCTGTCTTTGAAAGACGAATAAAACGTCTTGGAAGAGTTCGTTCTTCGGACGAAGTTAATCCGTTTCAACGTTACAGAATTGTCGAATTTAACTGCATGGAGAGCTCTGAAATAAATTCGTCGACATTAAATTCAACAATCGTGCGACGTATAAACAGGGCTTCAACCTGTCGACCTCAACCAGTCGACTCAGCTGTATAAATGAGTACCAGCTTCTGCTGGCAGCTAACCTGCAATAGGTAATTGTCCAGTCCAGGGGGAGTCAAAGATTCTTATCCGCTTAGCAGTACAGAAACCGGAGATAAGCGCCGGCTCTATGGGCCTCTTAGGCTCGAGAAAGGATTTAGCTTAGCATCCTTAATACTTGAGATAGGGAATGTTGATGCAAGAATTCGGAAAGTTTTCGCGCTTACCAAATAACAATGAGCTTCCAAGCTAGCAGACCATTCGATAGTGCTCAAAAATGAAATTCAAAACACCCATAACTTTCGTCATATTTTTCATTTCCTTTTCGCGCATTTGATTTGCGAATTAAAATTCAACACTGTTTTCTCCTAAAAACACCACCCACCAGTATTACGTGTGCTTCTTTTCAGCATTACTGTTTACGCTGTCTAGAACAAACTTACCGTACATTGCAAATCCATGAAAGGGAATAATACCTGCAGAACAATCATTGTTCAAAAATCTTACGTCAGTGAGGTCACAAATGCTTTCTGTCCATACCGGAATGCTTAAACCTTGTTAAATTAACGTGTTAAAAAGCATTCACACTTTTTTCCATAGTCAGCAAATATACAAACGTGTCTCAAACGTTCCTGTCGCTGCTGGAAGTGAAAAATTCGATACTATTTTAAGGCCAATTCCCGAAAAGTTATCCACTATTGAGCAGCAGAGTAATCTGAAAACAATTAGTAGTCTAAATGTCCCCCACTGTTTTTCACGCCAACGTCATAGAATGCGCAAGCTCTGTTAGTGAATCTACTGCAACAACTGCGCAACACTGCTTTCCGCAGTACTGGACCGCAACAGGTAACCTTGTGTATATTAGTCCAGATGTTTTCGAGAGGAATTATCTGGAGATTTTGCCGGTCGATCGTCATTTGTAATGAGGTTTGGCAAATTGTTCTTGAACTACGTCTGAGCTATTTTGCACTGTGTGAGGTAGGACTGCATCCTGAACAAATGTCATTTCTCGATGACTACTGAAAAGTTTTCTATCGACGGCTGGTAAAGTTGTCCTTCTACTGGCCAGGGTTTGACCTTTCTCTAAAATCTCTCACATAATATTCACTTGTTAGTGTTGAACCGGTGCGCAGATATGCAGTGCGCAGAGTCATACCATGCTTGACTCTAGCATTTTGTTTCACCTGATACGCAGGAGGAACCTCGGACTGTTGCGATCCCAACACGACATCGTTTATTGGATTTTGGTACTGGAAGAGTTTCGGACATTCGTCAGCAAACAAAAAAATCTCCCATTCTTTTGATGTTAGCGAGGAGTACTGGCATAAGAATTGTACTCGTTTTTTTTCTTTGTTTTATATCGCTCAGTAGTGGGAGCTTTTGTCGTTTGTAAGCTTTTCAGCCTTTATGATTCATGTTTTGCTCTCCAACCTTTTTAAATTCTTTCGAAACGGTTGCTTTTATAGCTTTCTGGTGGACTGCCCACGTTTGTATTTTGCTTTTTCGATTTCTTTTGGCTTTCTTGTCTAAAACAGACGGTCTTCCAACTCTCGGTTTGTCCTCAAAAGTTTTTCTTCCTGCCCATTTTCTCTCCAAACGCTCTGATTTTTAAGTAATCTCGCTATGCCATTAGAGGAATGCCCAGAAGATTTTAAAATAGATGCTTGTGTCCTGATGCAAACCTTGTCAGTACTGCACAGTAGTCTTCATTTTTACAAAAGAAAACTAGAGATACTGCATCTAAAATTATTTTTCCGCGACATAACAAACTTTCGCTCGAGCAAATGTGCCAAAAAAGCGGGAAAAATGGCGAAAATCCAAACACTAGGAAATTTTGGGGCTGAAGATAACACAAAAATGTACAGATTTAAATTATCAAATAGTGAAATTAAAAAAAAACACTGACTAAAGCCTGCCAGTCGTAAAAGAAGATGCAATAAATAGTGACACGAACGTTTGAGACACCCTGTAGACTAAACTTCCTCTTCAGCATCATCTGGCCCCTTAAACTTTCCCTTTTTATTTACAAACGTTTGCAAAGGTAACGACGTCATTGAATGAGAACTTGTGAGTGTTCAACAAAGAGACGTCACCAGCAGCATAACTGCGAAGGTAATGACGTCATTGAATGAGAACTTGTCATTACCGACTAAGCAGCAACTGACTGTTTTTTAACTTGGTGACCATTGTTCAAGAATTGGGAACCACTGATAATTCAACTTACCATGCTGCAACTGATGTATCATCAGCTTGGTGGTCAATAAGAATGTTCAACTGAAAGATGCCACTAAAAACTCTATACTAATTGTACTGTTTGATGTGCTGGTAGCTGGGTGACCCTTGATAAATAGTCAATCTAAACTGGCTGGCGATAAACACCTAAGATCTGCCAGCAAACGTAACGCAGACCTGTCCATGATAAGTTTGGGATACATGTCGAGGGCGTGATGGCTTTGCAACATACATGCCCGAATGTACAATTACGCTGGACAAAAAATAAAAGAAAAGGGAAGAAAATTTGAGACATTTACCATTCGGCGGATAGTTGACAGCGAATTCTTGAATGCCAAGTTTTCCTGGAAAACCATACAAATGCAGTTTCACATTGTACTGTTACACCTAGGTAACTTCTTGCTATTCCCACAAAGGTTTTGTCGTTAAACCTGAGATAGTAATCGTAACTCGTGTGACGTAGACATATCGCTATATAAAATCTCAAATCGTTGGTCAAGTTGTGACTCAGCAGTTCAGGTAAAGGTTTATAGAACGTTTTTAAAAACCCTGCTTGTAAAAACAAATATTGTGTTACAAAACCCGTTTTTCATACGACTGTGATCACATTAAAGCAGTAAAGGAATTTCAACTGCAAAATGTTAGTCTTCACTAGACATTGGTGTACTAGAGTATGTAATAGTTTGTTGCCGGTAAATCTCAACGCCAAGAGTCCGAGTGGTATATAAGATGCAGTCCCAAAGTCTCAACCATTAGCTAATGTAAAATGAGGAGTAGTTGGGTGCAGTCGAAACGTCACTACCTACCACTTTTGACATTAAACGTAAGGCAATCGCAAAAACCATATTGTAAATAACTTACTACCGCACTCTCTCGGTCCTCATATTGAGAAATTTCAGAGCTCGGTCTTGTGTTATGAACCTCGCTACGCTCCGGCAGTCCGTACGTCAAAACCTCGATCTGGGACTTCCGAATAAAGACCTCGCTATCGGTTAACAAGTATTTTTAGTTCACCAAAACTACATGGATATTGACCTTGCTTTTTTGTTCTGGGGTCGTTGTATCCCAGCAGCCTAGATCTCAAAAATTGCATTACTGAAGAGGAGAGGGGGTCTCAATAAAAACAACTACAAACATTTTTAGTAATCAATGAGCACACACCCTGATTACTGATTAGGTATTATTTTATGAAAGGCAACTGCTCTTAGCCAAATTTACCTAAAAGCTTCTAAAATACGTTGAATACCATTTTACTCTTTATACTTTACAAACTCTTTAATTACTAAACATTCAACAATGGGCAAATGAACAACAGTCCTTGGTTTATTAGTAAGGACAATTACCTTTTATCAAGCAGATAGCTTATCCAACCGTTTGCTAATTACAGTACAAAATACCAACTAATATTACCTTGAAAAATTTACAAAGTACCACGGATTATTTACCTCTGATGTATGATTTTGGTGGTGTTACACTCGACCTTTCCAAGTACTTTAATATCTTCGTGTCACGAGTAAAGGGCAGCAAAACCTGATGAGTACACTGAGGCTTAGTAACTTTTTCCCCTAAAGCATTTATGGGAACTCAAGCATAAAACAAAAACTACTTCAAATGACCAGTTTACTTCTGCATTTGCTAATTAAAGTCCTTCTATTGTTGAGAAAACAAAAGACACGACTCACTAGACTTTTCGATTCTAGTTACTCCTTACCTGGTAGAGAAGATCTTCAAACACGAAATAGTTGTC
Source organism: Hydrozoanthus sils (assembly GCA_027575215.2). Lineage (NCBI taxonomy): Eukaryota > Metazoa > Cnidaria > Anthozoa > Zoantharia > Hydrozoanthidae > Hydrozoanthus > Hydrozoanthus sils. Next base: position 1,753 of record JAOBRD020110117.1, on the reverse strand, counting down.
ATCATTTGTAGCTGTCATTTTAATATCCTTTAAATTGAGATAGAAGCAGACCATCATATAGTTATTAGTAAACACGATTCTAACGAATGATTCTTAAGAAAATCTAAGAGTTGTGTTTCCGCTCTCAGTAACACAAATCTTGTTCACATAAAAACACCTCAAACGTAAGAAAAAATAGTAAATATAGCTCACAAAAAATTGATCTCAATGATTGAGCTCGTTCTATAAAACAATGTACGGGAGAGTGGGAAATTTTGATAAAACTGACACTGTTTCTTCACCCAAATGGGTTTATAGTACTTTTGCTTTCTGAAAACGAGTGAAATTTTCGCAAGACGTCTTAGACGAAATTTAAAAGTCAGCTTCAAACTTTTTACTGCACAACTTGAATTTGAAAAAAACTCGTAAATATAGGTTACCTTGGTAACAAGACTGTCGACCAGCATGTCATACTGAAACACGTATGTCTTCAGGTGCTCAAAATACAGCCTTTTCTAGAGATAAAGAGTATAGGTAAATCCATTGCCTGACGAGGGAATTCCACGCTACATTTCGCGCAAAGAACCAATATTGCTCGCGCAATATAAATTCTTCAAGTGAAATTTAGCGTGGAATTCACGAGTCAAATCACCAGTTCGAGTTAGTCTCTCTAAAAACGGTAATTCAAGCTTAGAATTGAAAAATTCTTTGATTTCAGTAGTGAATTTAGAGTTTGCCGTTCACAAACTTTGCTTCAGCCGAAAGCATGTCAAAACGCAAGGGTGTAAGACAGTTTCAAAGTTGACTTGTAGCACGATACAGCAGATAGTCTACAAACTATATGTAGCTTAAACACAGTACAAAAGCTTTCGATACTAATAAAAACTGCACTACTTGCACTATGTACTACCGTATCACTGTGCTCAACTCCAAGTACAACGGTCCAGATATCGTGTCTGAGTGTTTCGGGACAGCCGTATTTTGCATAATGACGAGCAGCTCCAACACTACCTTGCTGAAAAACTGAAGGAAAAAAAGATTAATTTATCTAGGGCTATGTTATATTTTTACCTATCACTGTGAAAGGTTTATCTAACACTAAGAAAATGGTTGTTGTTTTTTATGGCAAATGGACAACTTTATCTAACAAGCAGTATTTGAGCTATTTGGATACTATAATATTTCACTAGTATGATTAACTTTCTCTAAGCAACTAATTAAAAAAGAAGGCTGTTGGGACGCAATTTAAGATAGTTTCTGATCCTGACTGTAACATGCTGTCAGGTAAGTATATCGTAACCATGCATGAATGTTTTCCCCCTTTACCAGAGTATGACACTTAATTATGAAAACAACGATTCTTGTACAAACCTTTCCTTCCCATCTTTATCCACTCTGATTCAAATGTATCTAAAGAAAGTAAAAACTAGAAACTGTGAATATTCTGCCTATTCCGAATACTGGCTCTAACTTGAGCTTAACCAATGTCAGCTGCGTTTGACACTTTACCTGGTATGGAAGACTCAATGGAATCATTTACTCCAAGATGACACTTTACCTGTTAAGGCCACCCGGTGGAATCATCTACTCCACAACGACGCTTTACCTGTTAAGGAACACCCGGTGGAATTATCTACTCCACAATGACACTTTACCTGTTAAGGCCACCCGGTGGAATCATCTACTCCACAATGACGCTTTACCTGTTAAGGAACACCTGGTGGAATCATCTACTCCACAACGACGCTTTACCTGTCAAGGAAACTCGGTGGAA
>JAOBRD020110010.1:0-10184 GCA_027575215.2 Hydrozoanthus sils | reverse complement strand
GAACGCAAATATTTACTAACAACATGAAAGAATGTTTTTTGCTAACTTTAATTGTAACATCCTTTCAATTAGGAAATATTATAACAACAAAAAAGTTTTTGTGACGTATTGATGATGTCATACATAACGTGTTTTTTTTTATGTTTTTGTAGATAGCTACAGAAGTGAATAAAACTGCTCAAAATGGATCTGAATTTAATATCTGAATGAAAATCTACACTAGCATATTATTTACAAAGGAACTTTACTTGCAGGTTGAAAAGAAAAGCAAAAAAAATAGAAATTTTGAAAAAATAAAAAATACCCATAATGCATTGTTTTGAAAATTGATCGGCCTGTTTGCTGCAAATCTTGAAAATAAACCTTGGACTGCTAAGTTTTGATAAGTATACACTTCCAAAATTGTTCTTGCGTTGTACCTAAGCATCTAAAACAAGGTGATTTTGAAAATGCAAAAAGCACCCTTTGACTTTGTGGTTGCCATGGCAACAATATTAAGTGGAACACAATGAAATATATATCAAAATATTCCCAATAAAATTCTAGGAAAAGTCGTAAAATTTCAGCATCGTACTGTCATGCATTCCAAAATTATTCACAAAAATGTACTTGGGGGGTGGATTCTGCCCCCCCCCTCCCCCGGGCTATATAGGGTTAAACAACAAATCAACATTTAAAAGACTGTGATCAGTACTTGCAAATTGTGTGATATAAAGCCTGATCAGTGTGATCAGTTTAGTACCATTAGCATAACCATTCTAAATGATAAGCTGGGGAGATGCAACTGTTGACATTCACTGACTGCTAGGAATTTACAGTTGCCTTTGCACAGATTGACTGGCATGACTTTGTTGTGGTGGAGACTGTTGATTTTAAAGACAATGAAATGGGTAGGTAGTACTTTTTGTTCCATGATGTCCAAATTTTATGTTTGGTAAAAATATGGAAGCATCGCTATTATTATACAAATTTAAAAAAATATAAATAACTTTCTCTGATAAAAGTTTTTTTGTTAAACACAAGCTTTCAGCAACTGATCCTGTTGCTTTCTTCAGGTGAATGAATAAAATTAAAGATGCAAATCAGTTAAAACAGATCTGAAATGTTTGGTATTGGTGATAATCTGAGCTGAGCCTGCAAGCAGAGATCTCTCATAACTCCTCTCATTTTTTGTGGGGGAATAAGAGATCTCTGTTCACAGGATAATCTGAACTGAAAAGTAAATAGTTTCAGTGCTTTTTAATTTAAAAGTAAAGTGATGTCTCTATTGTAAAACCATACAATCCATTGGTAAGAAACTTTTTCTAGAAAACAAATTGTTATTTTCAGCTCATTCCAGTGTTGCTAGAGAAGCAACACTAGCCTACGAGCAGTCCCTATTTTTCTTCTTTAAATCATCAAAGCTGATAAATCAAGATGGCAGATGTAAGAAAAGTGGGACTAAGGCAAAAAAGTAATGAAGAAGGGGAAAGGGAGAGGGCTACAGACAAGCTATTAAAAAAAGCTGCTGCCCACTTGCCATGGTTTGTTGGTCAATCAAATTTAAACTACTGTTATCCAACCAATATCTAATCCTTGAGCTGCTGTCATAAGACTTTCTCTCTCTCGCTCTTCCTGGTAGAAAAGTATGAAAATGAGTTCAGCTAATAACAAATTGCAAATCCGTTTGCAGAACCGAAGATAAAAAAAGATTTAGATTTATATAATAATCTTCTCTTGGCTCTGTCACTGGATCTTTGGCAATTATAATTTCCGTTTTGGGGCATACTTCTGAATTCCTGTTCCAAAACCTAAACATATGCTACTTTGTAAACCTGTTACAAGAACGACAAAAACATTTCATGATTTGCTTGTGCTTCTTGTGCTATAAAAATCCTTATATTCGCATAAATCCTTGGGTGCAGAAGATATTGTGTCCGGACTGTTTTAGTTTTAAAAATGTGGAAGCACCACATTCCTTGCTAGAACTAAACCAATTTCAAAGGCCAAATAGTCCATTATTTTAGGCAAAATTAATCCAAAGGCACTGGTTATTAAAGGACATTAAAGCAACACTGATATTACTGTTACAATGTTGGGAAGTTCAAGTTGTCTGCAAATTATAATATATTAAGATACTTTTGTGAGAAGAGGTTGATAGGGCAGCTGTCACACTATTTAAGCACAAGAGTCTGAAATAGCACTTTCTAAACATGCATGCACTTGCTTAAGATCATGAAGCTTGAAAAATTTATCTTTAAGCAAGGTTGTTGGCATAGAAATTTCTCTAGAAATACATGTACTGTAAAATCCAAAACATAAGATGATAATTACTAGCCGAGTATATGCAGTTGCTCCCGGCACAAGTCCCTTTGTGATGCTTCAACTGCTATGTATCATAATCTGGTCCGCCATGACACTCCCCAGAGGCAGAGTAATTACAGTTGTTGCCATGCGGGTTTGTTGGGTTTTCTCTGAAACAAATGTCTGATAGATTTCACTTTTTCCTAATCCCATAGGAAGAATGAAAAATACCAATTGAGTTCGCCAAGAAAAGTGTCCACCGCATTTCTCTGTTGTAGCTTTTACAAAAAACATTCCCCATAGTCTCGGATGTGACTTTTTGACAGCACAACAACCAATCAGGTTACTCTGTTGCCTGGCAAATGTGCAGATTTTTTTCGAAAGCTTGTCTGTAGTCCCTATTTTTCTCTCTCTCCCCTCCCCTACCCTCTTCCTCATTATTTTTTGCCTCAGTCCCAGTTTTCTTGCATCTGCCATCTTGATTTATCAGCTTTGATGAACTAAAGAGGCAAAATAGGGACTGCTCATAGTCTAGTGGCAGGGAAACATCTGTTAGAAGCTCAAAGAATAAACATGAATCACAAATATGCTATAATGAATTAGCGTAGTTTTCTTCTAACTGGCAGATAGAAAAACTCTGTGAGAATAAGTTAGACTGTGGCAAACAAGGTAAGGACTTGTTAGTTCTAAAGAGCAAGTTTTAGTCAACATTTTAAAAAGATTTGAGTGTTTTATAATTGAACACTAGAATTCAAATTCTGATATCATTAAGAGTTAATCAAAGTAGTGGGGCTTGAATTATAAATACTACTTTTATAAACTGTCATTGGGTTAAAAAATACCTGTTATAGTTGTCATTTGCACTTTTGGATTATATATTTGATCATTTGTTAACCCATGGATGGGCTCTCTCAAAAAAAATTCTTGTCTGAATAATCAAGTACTTTTTTTGTTTTTACTTACTAGGCAATTTTCCTCCTCCTGTAACTAAGGAGCAGTTAGGAGCAAGAATACTGGCCCAAGAAAGATACGAGTCAAAGAAGCAGGTAAGAATGTGCAAAGTTTTTTTCTAATTTCTTTGTTTAAGTTGACTATTTGCTAAAATCAGTTTCCTTTTTAATAAAATCTGTTAAGACATAGTCTGTGTTGGGTGAACCAGTTCAAAGATTACCTGATGTGTAATTAATCACAGGATGAACCAGTTCAAAGATTACCAGTTTGAAAACCTCTACAGTTGTATGAAAAATATTAAATAAAAAATATAAAATATATAACTAAATATATAACTTTAGTTTATCAGTTCAGTGGTTAACTAATATGTATGATCTTCTCTGTAGAATAAACCAGTTCTGTGTTTCTGTGATGTTTTTCTCTCCAGTTCTGTGTTTATATGATGTTTTTCTCTCTATAGGATGAACCAGTTCTGTGTTTACGTGATGTTTTTCTCTCCAGTTCTGTGTTTACGTGATGTTTTTCTCTCCAGTTCTGTGTTTACGTGATGTTTTTCTCTCCAGTTCTGTGTTTACGCGATGTTTTTCTCTCCAGTTCTGTTTTTACGTGATGTTTTTCTCTCTGTAGGATGAACCAGCTCAGGAAGACATGGATATGATGGATATCGAGATGGAAGTTGAAGAACCATCGTCAGAGCCACCGCTGCCACAACTACCACAAGAAGATTCAGTTTGGGTAAGGGTGTTAATAAAGCAGTGTTGCGAGTGATAGTAAAGTGACAAGTATGAGGAATTCTGGGCTCTGGGTTTACGTACCCTTTTGTAGAGTAACCAATCAGAGGATACAATCCCCCTAATGCAAGCAGCCCTGCAGTATAAATCCTTCTGGTAGGAGCTTGAATAGGAGAGACTGACGTGATGCTTGTTTGTTCTTGGGTGCTTATAAAGATGAGGCACAGCCTACAGTATTGTGATAGCTGATAACTACTTAATTCTGAGCCTTAAGCATTAGACTTTTTGCAGCCTGGTTGTGTTAATAGTTGTTAGCAATAGTTCTTTTATTCTGAAAACAGAATTTACTGGAGATGTTTCAGTTTTGCCCTGTGAGAATGATAGTAAACTGATACAAAGCTTGTGCTTTAATATTGTTTTTATAGAAGGGAAGTAAGCCAGACGAGGCTCCTCCACCTGTCCCCCCTGAACCTCAGGTGAAGCCCCCATTACCCCCTGTACCTGGGGCGGCTAATGTTGTTGTTCGTAAAGACTATGACCCCAAGGCACCAAAATCCAGTCATGTGCCATCCGCTCCAGACAAGTTCTTAATCTCCCCCATCACTGGAGAACGAGTGCCTGCAGAAAGCATGGCAGAACATATGAAGATCAACCTACTGGACCCAAGATGGAGGGAACAGCGTGATAGGCTAATGGCTGAGAAGAAAACACAGGAAGAAGTGTTTGCTGAAGGTGTGTAATCTGTTTGGCATGTTTAGGTTAATTTAAATAGACTTTACTTAGCCTTGTGACTGAAAATTTTTTTAGTTTTTGTTGAAGAGTGACAAGTCAGAGGCAGAGATGAGAGTTGTTGAATCTCCTTGGACGGGAAACTAACCCATTCTTGTTAAAATTTGTTGAAATCAGGAAAATTTTCTGTATGTGAACTCTTAAAGGCAAGCAAGATCAGTGGTAGCTAAGACAGCTTGTGTCATTGTTTGTTTGTATACGGTTTGTTTGTTTGTATACAGTGGATGTTGCCGGGCGGGTTTTAAGGGTTCAGTGGCAAGTTCAGACCAGAAATGATGCGATGTATAAAGTTCTTATTGTCATTCAATAAAGGTGCTTAACAACAACAATGTTGTGTTTGTTCAACAACAGGTGTGCAGATCGGCAGCAGCCTCAAGCAGTTGGCAGAGCGTCGTACTGATATCTTTGGCGCTGGAGACGAGGAAACGGTGATAGGAAGAAAGATAGGTGAAGAAGATGTTCGAAAACCAGAGAAAGTCACGTGGGATGGGCACACGGCTTCCATGGCTGCCACGTCACGCAAGGCACAGGCTGGTGTGACGCTGGAACAGCAGATAGAGGCTATACACAAGTCTAAGGGACTAGCGTGAGTTGTCATACTTTTCACCACGTGGTCTGGTTTGACGTTGTTTTCACTGCAAGCCTTAGTATCTTATGATTTGGCTTATCATTAATTTGCTTTTCTCAGGCTTCTTATTATTTAATCTTGAAGTCTTAAGGAGAAATGATTAATATTAGACATCTCTCATCTAGTTTGCCGAAAAACAAGAAATCCATAAAATTTGTTTAAAGTTGTTCTTAAGTCCTCCTACTGAATTTAATCACGCATCTTTTTTTGTTTGGATTCATGCCATTAAGCTTTTAACTTCCCATATTTCTTCCCAAATGATTAAACCTTTTTTTCTGTAATGGAAACTTTTATTTCTCAAGTGAGTTTGAATGCAGTCTTACATCATCATCAGCATGATAATCCGGTTGATTGCTAAGAGTGGAAACGTTTACCGGTAATAGGAAAGAGGAAAAACATTTCTCGCTACAGGGTTCTCTTTATTCGACTTTCAACTGTATTCAACTTCATTAGTACGTTTTAGATATACACAGTGTATCATGTTTTCTGCTGCAGTTAGCATGGCTTTTCGAGACTGGTTCTCGAGGTCCTTTAGAATTATTATTGGAAAGTGTAAGTTTAAATCGGTCTTGAAAGTCCTTGAGATTAAGTAAGTAATTGCGAATCACCATTGATAATCAGTGTGCATTTAGGTGTAAGGCAAGTCAGGTAGCAGTTTCTTGATTTTGCTAGAAAATCTCCGGGAAAGTCTTGTAACGTGGCTTATAACCAAAATTATGTTTTAAATGTGTTTGTTGCCTTTGTTTGTGTCATATTAAAACAGCGTATTAGTACTCGTTTCACTTTGCAGCCCTTCAGAAGAAAAGGAGCGTATCGGGCCTGCTGTGCCTCAGGGAAGCGATCCAGCAAGTCAGGGACAGAGCATAGAGAATATCATTCGTAGCATGCCTGCTGCACCGCCACCCCAGATGCACATTATCCCTCCTGTTCAGCCCCCAATGCCCCCAGCCCCCCCTCGCATGCCAGCACGTATGCCAGTACCGCCCCCTCCGCCGAGTGGCTTTATGGGTAAGTAAATGCGTAATGACTGAGCTGAATGATTTCTGTACATTAGTTTTGTTGAACTTAACTGTGGTTAAGATATAGTAGGAATTTTTCTTACCTTAGCAGTTTCGAAATTCTTTTTAGTTTAGCTTTCGACCTGATTTTTCAAGAACATTTATCTTAAGTATGTGGATAGTGCATAAGATGTCTTCCTTACCTTCATTACCTTAATAATTTTTGTTTTTGCTACTGTTGTTTTTTTACCACTATGTGATGCTTTGCAGATGACATGTCAGAATACATGAAAGCTTACGCCTCTCGTATATTGTTGACTTGTTGTCTTATTGTATGTTTTAAAATTAAGAAGAAACAGTTTGAAAGAATTCAAAGCGATATCAGTTTTGAACTTCGTACGTATTTTAGCTGATCTTGCACACGAGTCTAGTTGCAAGTATAAAGATAGCAACAAGTGTGTATAAGGATCGAAAGTTTTATGCTTGTAAAGCCTTAGGATATAGCTGTTCCCTTGCAGGCCTACCCCCTCCTCCCCCACAAGTTCCACAGATGCGTCCTCCTCAACCGTTCATCGATCCCAGTCCACCAGTTCTACCACCGCCCAAACGGGACGCCCCAGGAGAAGAGCCTGACAGTAAGAAAGCACGAATGGAAACACCCGAGTCCAACCTCATTCCAGAAGGCGAGTTCTTGGCCAAAAATGCAAGCCCGGTTTGTTTCAACGTACAGATTCCATCTTTGCCTGATAAGAGCGAATGGAAACTTGACGGCAAAATCATAAGCCTCACGCTTCCGCTTACAGACCAGGTGAGTGGTTTGGGAACTGAGATTCTGTGGTTATACAATGTTGTCCTAGAAGTAGTCCCTATTTAAGGAACAGCTGTTGTTGTCGTAAGACTCTCGAAGTGGTGTTTTTCTTTGTTTGTTTACTTATCCTTACCGAAAAACAAGATGTATTTAGTAATACATAGCACTGGATTCACATTTATGTTAATATAAACATCAAACCCGACCTTTACGTTTACAAATTGCGTTTACGTGTAGTCAAGTGACTAGGTTTGGTAGCACGATGGTACGTCCCAAATGAGAAACAATCCCATAGTTTAAGACTATGAGATAAATAAAAAGTAGTTTTTGGCAATTATGTGTGAACGGTTGTTATTCATGAGTTGTGCAATGTCAAAGAATGGTGAAGGCGCTCGTCGAGGGAATGAGTTTTTGGTGCAAAACGACGAATATAGAAATGGTCGAGTTTAAGCACTTTCCATGGTGTGTCTGTTTGTTTTATACATACTGAGATCGACTAAGACATCAAAACCTTTCGCCTGAGCTGTCAGATATTGTGTAAGACAACTTACATCTATTTCAGCTTTTTGTTTTGTTTCAAGACTTTACAATTTGAAAGGATAAAAGAGCTTAGGTGCTTGGACGGGGGTTGGATGGGATGTATGCGCTTTGTTGAAATACTTTATAGATGTTTGGAAGTTTGAGTTTCTTTTGTATCAAGTAATATTTGCTAGTTACAAGTATCTCACTAACCAAGTGTACATTACATATACGTGTTTAGCCGTGTAGACAACCTATACTGCCTAGTTGTTGTAATGTATATACGATATACGTGTTTAGCCGTGTAGACGATCCACTAGTACTGCCAGTGCCTAGTTGTTGTAATAATATAAATTAATACGTAACCTGTTCTCCATTATCAGGTCTCAGTTATCAAAGCAAAACTGCACGATATCACAGGCATGCCCGCTGGAAAGCAAAAACTGCAGCTTGGGGTGAGCAAAAGATTAGAGAGAAAGGATATCTTAACATTTCTCCCCGGTAGTCGCATTTTTCCCTTTCCCCCAAGAAAGGCAAATTTTGATATCGTGTGGTCAGTCCACGTTTATGTTTGTTGTTCAATTTTAATCCTTGTCAGTCACGACGATGGGGTATCCCGGTAGCACTTGCGTGCCGTTTGCACTGCGGTCGTTTGTGGTTTGGAAGTCAGGCAGTTAGATAAAGCTTGTTTGTGAACATAACAAGTATTTAGAAAATTCTCTGTAGATAAAGTTGAAATTTACTTTGTATGAGTCCTTTAAAGAACATGCATATAAAGTTACGATTTTAAGAGTTTTAAGGTAAAGTTACGGTTTTTTTATTTTTTGTATGGGACCTCTCGAAGGTTAGCTTAGCTGTTTGCGGGACTCTGTTATAAATGTAAAATATTGTAAAAAAATAAACTGTTGTTGTTGTTGTAAAAAAAATCGTTATAACATCAACGTTGTAAGCAGTACCTTTGTATAAAACTCGATAACGACTAATGAACGTGGAACAAAGCTCTCGGATTCTACCACTTCGGGCAAGTATCGGATTGCAAACCATTGGTTGCTACCTTATCCAAGAAACTGAAATAGCCAATATTTTGAGTTAAAACACATTTGAGAACGTACTAATGGCTAATTTTTCTTGTTTTACAGGGCATGTTCATCAAAGATTCCAACACGCTCGCTTTCTACAATTTCACCTCAAACAGCATGGTGCAGCTTCAGCTCAAAGAGCGTGGTGGCCGCAAGAAATGATAAACTAGTCTTATTTATCTTCCATAGTCCTTGTTTGACTTCGATAGTCCTGGTTCGCCTGCGATAGCCTTAGTTTGACCTACTAGTTCCAGTTCACCCTCGGTAACCCTAGTTTGACCTCGATAGTTCTAGCTTCACTTACGTAGTCCAGAAGCCAGAAAAATGAAACAGACGGAAGAACAAAAGGCACACTGGTCTGCTTTGCTCAACGAAAGCCTTTATTTTTTCGGGGGGAGGGGAGGGTAAGTGACTCGTTTCAAGTTTGAGCTCTAAAGGAAGAGTTCATATCTTTAGTTTAGTTGCTATGCCCTTGCACTAGAGCAAGTGTGACCTGTTCTTTATGCCAAATGAATTAGTATCATGTACTAGTTTTCTTATATATCTTCACTGATGGAAACTGAAGAGCTTCCTTTTTGCTTGTCTGCGTATTAATTTCTTTTACAAAATTAAATGTTGCAACAGAAACCAAACACACTTTGTCGTCTGAGTGTTTTATTTACTTATCACAACTGCATTCACATGACTGAATCTTGTATGTCAGTAACAGAAAAAATTTCTGAGCGATGCCAAAGTTGCACTTCAAGCGAAACAGCAAAACTCAAAGTTTAACGAACGTATTATTTTTATCACGTTGAAACAGCCATTGAAACTTTTTCCGGCTAGCGTAGTAGGGTTGCAAAGGTAAGAAATGAATATCAGGCAGGGAGGCCGATCTACGTCCGTGTCGCGTCCGATTGGCTGATTCCTTTTGGCGAGAACCATGAAGTTGGTGAACACGCAGGCCCACATCCGGGAATGCATTCACTATCGCAGGCGCTACAAAGGTAATTTTTGTTTTGAATTTAAATATTTTTGAATATTTTGTGTTGTTTGAAACATTGAATCAAAAGTATATTTTATCTTTGCCAGAACAATTTAAAAAAAAAATGAACCAAAGACTGTCATTGTTTTGCTACTTAAAAAATTGTTCGTGAAATTTGCACTATAAAATTTGCGCGCCCTCTTTCCGTAGACAGAGATTGCAAGCTTCGTATATTTTGCGAGAGTTAAAAAAATTGAGGTACCCACGCTCTCGGTGGATTTATGACTATAACTCTTTTTTTCTATTTCTAATACTGTAAAAGCTCTAGTAAGCTCCCGGAATGGGGGGGGGGGGGGTATTAGAGGGAGGGGGCCTCATAAAAATTTTCAATAAAAGGCCAAAACATAATATGAGGTCGAGGTAATAGGATTTAG
>JAOBRD020110009.1:9196-26664 GCA_027575215.2 Hydrozoanthus sils | reverse complement strand
AACAGCCACACGAATCGGACAAGTTTCTTATTCCTTTTGGGAGCAGAAGCAGTTCAAAAGATTTAATCTTAGATTTGTAGAAAAATCAGTTTTAAACACAATGTTTACTGTTTGATAATCAAAGAAATCTATAGCTAGATTGTTTTATCACCCCTCCTGATGTTTCACTTAGGCTTTGTGGACGAAGCTGTAACCCTCAGTTCTACAAAACCCAGTTTCAGAAATGCCAGTAGCAGTTAATAAACTATTTGCACTATCAAGTTCTGGTTAAGGTCCATTTGTTAAAGTGTGAGAGGAACGGAGACGAGTTTCTTTTGCAGGCGATGAAATTGCATGATCTAACGCTTGGGGTGGTGAAAATTGTCTGGATCAAAATCAAAAACTCGTTTGATACAGTATCGATACTAACATACCCATATCTTTCTTTCGTTCCAACTAGATAACATGTCTGCATAAAAAAAACCCATCAACTCACCTTAGCCAGTCGACTTCTATGACAATCAAATAGTTATACAGCAAACTCTTGAACAGCTGAGAGAATGTATGACGCATGTGCACCGCCTGGGTTCTGAAAATAAGCTTTGAATAAAACAAGGATGGAACGAAAGACAAACTACTCGCATTGTAAAGATCTCCAGGTTAAGTCGCTGTACTGAAGTACAACCTGTGTCAACCAAGAGATTTGCAACTTTGCTCAATTTCATTCGCATACATACAGCAAACTTGTGGCAAAAGGTTTTCCAAAAATCTATCTAGCACATATTATTGGCATCGTCTTCAGTATTTTCAGTTGAATTAAGGCTAGGCCAGCCTCTTTTCATACTTACTTCAGCCACGGTATTGTCTTGGTAACAAGGAATAAATGTATACTAATTTATTCCACCACAACTACAGTACAATTTGTCAGTACACATATGATCAGACAAAAGTGGCCACAAGTTTGCTGCATGTGTAGGAATGAAATTGAGCAAGGTCGAAAAATTTCTTGGTTGACACAGGCTGTACTTGTACAGCGACTTAACCTGGATCTCTTGAATTACTTACAAGTAGTTTTTCTTATGTAAGACAAACTACTTTATTCATAGCTTATTTTCAAAACCCAGTCGGCTGCTCAATAGCAATAAGAATCATATATAAAAAAAAACGCTTCTCTAAAAAATTCTTAGTTGCCATGGAGCTGCATTTCGGCCTGGAAGTTATTCGATTGTTTTATTCGAAAATAAAATGTAAACAATTGTCATAATTGCCTTGCAGCAGTTATATTTTTTAAAAAAGCAATCCAAACAGCTGCTAGTCCAAGGCGATATATATTTAACAAATATACGCTATTCTATTATTGTTATTGCACACACCCTAACTTGATTCAAGCACAAACTGGACTTCGCTCCTCCACGTAAGTTGAAATTTCTACCTTAGATTAGTATCTATGAGTATGTAGACATGTGAAATTAATAACTTGTTAGCTATGACTATTCAGTCCTTAAAAACTCCACCGTCCATCGATTACTAAATTGGCCGATACTTTACTGTCAGTTGTAATTGTAATTTGTCGAAATCCTCAAACTGTAATACCGTGGATTCATTCTTTTCATTAAACGATTTTTTTATATTTAAGCCAGCTTCATAGTCCCGCAGAAAACGAACTAAACACACTCAAACATGTTGAGTGTTTATACAACAGCTAATTTTGGTTTAAGGAATGACGATAAAGATTGGTTTTTAATACGACTTTGGTTTCTGGGCCTGTGAACATATTTTCGCAATTGCTTAAACTGCGTTCACAACCGCGAAGGTCGTACCATAACGTCATTGCGTTGTTATTGTACAACTTCCAACGGTATGAATGGACCCACAAGAATTGACCCACTCTCAACAGATGTGCATGGCTTCATAGCTCAGTTGGTTAGAGCACTGCAACGAAATATTGCAGAGGTCATTCGAATCCCGTTGAAGCCTGAACAATATTTCAGTTCAGGCTTCTCAGTTCGAAGACAGTATATCTTAACGTCATTGCATATAACCACGGTAAAAGTCGAGATAATTATTAGACTTTCTTGACTTTTTTCTGTTTGTTCCTCGAACTGAAACAACTGAATATCTTATGCAGAAAGAAGATGATCTCTGTTTTTTTGCTGCTGATCTTGGTCCTTGCTTCTGAAGGATTGCCGACACACGAGTTTCCCGGTAAGTGCGCTTAACATTTAAGCCCTATTTACGCAACACGGAACTTTCGGTACGGCACGGCCGATAAAAAAAATTAGGAGTACCAAAAAAGATTGGTTCAGCATGGAGAGATTTTGTCGTGTAAAAGACTTTTCCCCGTCCGAGCGGGACTAAAACTTCGCCCGTGCTCGGACCACGTCGGGAGGCAGTCCGAACACGGTTAAATTAAACTTGCTACCGGTGGCTATAACAGACATCAGCACGAACGTACGAAGACGAAGAACCAGATGATGAAAAACCCAGGTGTAATAAAATTATTAATTAACAAACAGCTCAAGTGATCAAACAGAGAGAAAGAAAGTGTTTTAGAGGAAGGAAAAACTGATGTAAAGCACCGAGCTACAAAGCCTATTTGGCGTTCGTGCCATTTCTATCCGTGCAGTACAAAAAGTTCTTCCTTATAGTTTTAAGTCAGTTTCGGGTTAGCGATTGTTGAACATTTATTTGCTCCTTAACAAATTTTCATAAATTGTTTTTATGATTATACTTTCTTGTGTTTTCATAGAAGCTAGCCCTTCCAATAAAAGGTATCAGAATGAGTTTATATATTTAGATAAGTAGGAGGGGTTCCGGACCAAGGGGTGCAGGATATGCCCGCCCCTTGTGATGACGTCACCGGGATAGCGCCCCCCTCCCCCTCAGTCAACCGGGTTAGGTCAAACCGGTTTATAAACCGGTTTTCCCGGTTTTGTAACTGTGACCGTTAGAACTTTTCCCGCCTCATTATTCTATTGTTATCCGGTCAGAACCGGTTTCGAATGACATCATTTTGTGTTTTAAGAATAACTGGTGAATTATGTTGTTTTACTATAATTACATATTAATTTCTATTTTTGCGTGCGCGCCAAATCAATGCTTAAACCTGTGCACACCACCGACCGCTTTGGACTGTTTCTTTCAAAAGTGTACATTTCAATTTTTCTCTTTTCCCGTGACCTTAGATCTAGCGGTTAATAAAAAGAATGGACAGAAGAAACGAACTGAGTCTTGGACAAAAGCCCGAGTGACAGCTTCGAAGTGTTTCTTCAATAAGTAAACTAGCAAATAGTTGTTTTCTTTGTTTCATGTACAGAACTAGCCGGCAAGATCTTCATTACTCTGTTGTTCTTAAACGAATTGTCTGCCAAGATATGCAAATCTCGCACCGGCGTGTTCACTCAAGCAGATTATAAAACTTTGAAACTTAACTGAAGGCTGTACAAAACACGCGTTTGATAATATCAAGGAGAAGGCTTTTACTCAAAACTCCACAAAATTGTTATTGAAACTAAGGACTTACAAAACCTAACACCCAGGAAAAGATTTTTACTTACTATTTGATATGCAAGACAAGATAGGACTAATGTGATGTGAAAAACACATAAAAAGAACTAGCAAACAACGGCTCGGAATTATAGCGTAAATGACATATTTTATTGACTCGATCGTTCCCCAAGGGGCAATATATTCGCTCGCTCGACATTTTTTCACATTATTGTGATGTAGATAGTCGTAGGTTTTACAAAGAAAATATATCGCGGACAGTCTTAAAGTTGGTCTCAACGATTTTTGACACACTTCACATCGTACCCGTAGATTATTTTTAATTGATTCAAATTCTATGTGTCAATGTATCTTATCCATTTTTCGGGCATTTTTACACAGGCTGTAGTTTTACTCTTGTTCTTCCCTCTCGGCGTGGTGGGTTTTTCCCATCAGTATTGCTTGCCTTTATGTAACTTATCCATCCAGGTTTCTTTTTCTTTTGTGGAGGTTGTACCCTGCGTCTTAATGAAAAAGGTGGAGTAGGAAATGGAGAGGCACCTAACCCTAGACTGGATATGAGGGTGGGCTCATCACTTATTGGACTTTGCTCCGTTGGCTTGATTGGAGTAGCAAAAGTTTTCCACGATTGTTTATTAGCAGGAGCAGTTGTCTCTTGGGGAGAAAATGGTTGGTTTGAAACTGAACCATTAGTTCTTGATTAAAAGGTTTGGAGTGAGCCTGCAAACCACCCCGCTCTTCGTAAGTTGGGGGTTGGGAGCAAATCTGGCGTTGAAAGTTAAAATAGTGTTGCAGTTTTTGTTGGTACATTTGTGCCTTAAGATTATCTGGTATATCAGATCGAGTGAGAATTTGGTCCATGTCTTTGACCAAACGACTCGTTTTCTTTATCTCTGGTGGTTGTGTTACACTTTCTCTTCTCAAAAACTCTGTAATTGCGTCGGTACAAGACTTGCCTTGTGGTCTTTGAGGGGTTGGATCATTTGGTAAAACAGTCGTTCTCAACCTGCATCCATCGGGGGTGTTAAGTTTCAGGTCGATGAAGAGGTATCCATAAGGGCGACTGACGACTTCCTCATATTATCAAATCCTGTATGACTTGAACTTCATCAATACGCTCTAAGACGTCCTCCATGTAACAGTTCAGCCGCTGATCGTATGACAATAACAAACATACACCATGCTGCTTCTGGCATGGATGATTAATTTGACATCCGTGGTATTGTCCTTCCACTATCTTTGGTACCAATATTTCCTCTGCCTTCGCATAGGCATTGTGCAGTTCCTCTTCTAGTACAAGTTGTTTCTGTTCAATTCTCACGCTGATATTATCGCCCAAACAAGCTTTTTTCTTTTTCTTGAAAAAGTACAGAGTCTTGACTCGATTGAAACAGAAGTCCAAACAAACTCCCAGTTTTATCACTTAGCACTTAAGAGGAGGGGTCAAATCTAGTGATTGACTTACTCCTCTTTCTATCATTAGTATGGATGTCTAACATTCCTCTTTCTCTAATTAGTATGCATACCATACATTCCTCTTTCACTCATTGGTGTGCACACCAAGCATTCCTCTTTCTCTCATTAGTGTACATACCATACATTCCTAACATTCCTCTTTCTCTGGTGGGGAGTGGGGGTATTACTACTTAGATACATGCCTAGATTTTCTTTTCTTTCGTAGCACGCACAATATACTTTTTACTCTTATGAAGATTTTTATTAAATTTTCAATCTCGAATGTTGCGTTTCTAGCGTTATGATTGGTTCCATTTGTCACCTCATGTACCGAATTAACCATATATGGAAACTGACTGTGAAGTGTTACAAAGCTAAAAATTAGTTTAGAATAACTTTTAGCTGTCCTTTTAAAATATCAATAGGCTTGCAGAAATCAAGAAATTCAATAAAACACTTATTCCATTTGTGCTTGTTGGACATGAGATAATTTATAAAGCAAAAGGTCAAAACAATGGAACTTCCTAGGAACCCAGTTTAGGGGGGTGTAGGGTATTAAGTACTGCCACCCATCACCTTTTTTCAAAAAAGCTGACTTTCAGGCGCAAATATCATATTCAATAAAATAGATATTGATAAAGTGCTTGCACTAACGCTATCCTTTTGGAGAGAGGAGTCCATAATACAATAAAAACCAATACCCCTAAATCAGGTTCTGAGAAATTGAGCTCTGAAAAAGTGGAGGGGGGTTGGGTAGGGGGGTATGTGCCGCCACCCACCACCTCCCCTGACAAAATTGGGTTCCTTAAAAATACCATTGTTGTGACTTCTTCCCTAACCAACTCGGCTACGCACCTCTGGCTATTTACCATCTCATATCCAACGCGCCCTCTTGGAATAATTGTTAAGTATTTTCTGAAACCTTAATTATAATTTACTGATGAAAAAACTATTTCTTTCTAAATAATAGTTTATGATGGTGATGTGCCAGTAAACGAGTATGCAGTATAAGAGAATGAACACAATGCCAGTGCAGTTACATCAAAACGTTCTTTATTTTTTTTATAGTCGGAAGTGAACAGAACCCAGGAAAGTCTTGCAAGGATATCAAAGAACAGGGTGGGACAACTAGCAAGAATTACTTCATCAGCCTAGGCGGACATGTACTGCAAGTTTACTGTGATCAGATCACGGCGGGAGGGGGCTGGACCCTAGTGTACAGCTTCACCTTCACTGACTTCAACAATTTCTCGAGTAAAAAGAATTCTGTCACTCCGAGTCCAAGCTGGCCCATTGTTGGAGTAGTTCCTGTTTCTACCACCCCACCCAAGAGGTATCTATGTATATGTTTGAGGACCAAACTAGTAACGGTTGTATAACATATTGGTCTCAACATTTTTTGTTAAGTCTGCGACCGTATCAGTTATTTCGACTACCACACATTTTTACCGCGACGAAGGACAGTCCGAAACGTCAGTACGTCCATCTCTTTTATACGGTGTTAAACTTAACAATTTTTATATATATTTTACCAACACACCGATGCATCCTCGATTTTACCATATTCTTTTTATTCATTCATTTATTTATTTATTTGTTTATTCATTTATTTATTTATTTATTTATTTATTTATTTATTTATTTATTTATTTATTAAGCTTCACTACTCTTAGGTAGTCGGAAAGTTTACAACCCAATTATTGGGCTCCGAGGGCCTACGGTTTTAACGTCCTTATCCGAGAAGACGCGAAGGTCTAACCGTTTGCAGGTGTTAGAGAAAAAGCAGCACCTTCTCCTCAGTTATTTTGAGACCCTGAGTAAAGGTCCGGCACCGGGAATCGAACCCGGGCCTCCAGCAAGACAGACTGGCGCCTTAACAACTGGGGTAACCAGGCGGCGGTCGTTTAACCAACAACCGTTCAACTTTGACGCTCTTCTAACGTTAGTACCGATGTACAGACAAATTCAACATTTTAAAGTAGATTCACACAGGTTTTTAAGTACTAGTTTATCACAACTTCTTCACCTTGTTCGTACATTCATCCCTTTTATACGGTGTTAAACTCAACAAATTTTATGTATAAGTTACCGATACACCGACGCACCCTAGATTTTGTCATATTCCAACATTCGTTTAACTTTGATGCTCTAATAACGTTAGTACCATTATACGGACAAATACATCATTCTAATGTAGATTCACACGGGTTTGTGAAAAACTATTTTAAACAACATCAAAGCGCAAACAATTTTTATCACAAAAAGCCTCATATAGCACTGATTTTGACAAAAGCAGAAGAAAACTGCTAAAAAACATGCTCATTTTGGGTTTTTTTCAACCCCCCCCCCCAAAAAATATATACATACCGCTTTTCTTAAAAAAAACATTGACTTTCCTCAAATTTTACCAATTAAATTGCAGATTTTAACTTCTAAAATGTACGACGGGCACCCCTATTATACCAAAAGAGAGAATTCTCCCCATACTCCCCCCCCCAATATCCTCCAAGGGCAAAAACGCTTAAAAAGTGCCTTTCATTTTTCTTGTCAGCGAAACTGATTACAACGCCATGGACTTCAAACTTTGGAAAGAGATTGGGCACAATTTTATGGTTAAATCCAACATTAACAACTGGATTGCCTGCTCGTTAGGGACCGGAAGTTTGGTTCACTGGCGCTCCGGGTCTTTGCGCTGTCACGTGGTAAAGAACGTGGTCGGAAGATGTGGAGACATTGCCCCCGACATGCTTCTGGTAGTTACCCATAATACACTCAAGTCACTTAGTCAGCAGTGCAGCTAAAATAGGACACAGTCAGTAATGACTATTCTAAAAGATGGTGGCTAAACTTTTACCACAATTCCTTGCGGACCTAACACCCCTAAACGAGGCTCAAAGAAGGCCAAAGTTTGTAAAACTTTTCCTTTTACTCTTTGAAGGTCAAATTTGAAGTTTACAGATTCTCAAGATCTGAGAGTAAATGTTCAGATCTCCATCGTTTTTTAATTTGTCCAATTGGCTTTTTATCCTTGTATATTAGGCGCAAAATATGACAATCGTTGTGAACAGAAATTCTCCCAAGAAGAGTACGAAAGGCTCATCATTTCATGTAATCAGTTTTAAACCCTTTCAGTCCCAAACAGGAAAATCGTTGTGATTGTAAATTTTCCCGAGAAAAAAACAAAAGACTCATACATTTCTTGTAATCAGTTTTAACCTTTAACCGTGTTGATAAATTCTCCCAACTAGGGTGCTTACTTTTCATGAAATCAGTTTGGGAGAATTTTGCTTTTAAAACTTTTCAGTCCAAAACTTGACAAAAGATGTGTTGGTAAAGTCTCCCAACTAGGTTCATACTTTTCATGAAATCAGTTTGGGAGAATTTTGATTTTAAAGCTTTCAGTCCCAAACTTGACAAATGATGTGTTGGTGAATTCTCCCAACTAGGGTGCATACTTTTTATATATGAAGTCAGATTGGGAGAATTTAGCTTTTAACCCTTTCAGCCCCAAACACAACAAATGTTGTGATGGCGAATTCTCTCAACTAGGCTGCATACTTTTCATTTCAGTTTGGAAGAATTTCGCTTTTGATCTTTTCAACCCCAAACACGGCATGTCGTATTGGTGAATTTTCCCGACTAAGGCCCTTACTTTTGATTTAACAAAAATAGGAGAAATTTGCCATTCATCTGTAGTTTGTTTCATTTGATCAACCAGCCTCCGCGGAACAGTACGATAAAACGACTGATCGAGGCTTGCATATAGCCTACCTTGTCTAGGAGGGGCAAGCTTTAGCTAATTAATTTGGTGTTTTGCGCTTTTCAAACTTTTTTTTTTTGAGGAAACTGCAAATGTTTTTCTTCAACTTAAGTTTCGCAAGTTTTCTCACATGGCCGGCAGGTGTTCGTTCCACTTAGCAGCTCTAACCGAAGCGTGGGAAAAATTCTTTTCAATTTCCAAGTTATATTTTTTTAATAAATCGTCCTATGAAGACAACCGTGTGTTACAAAAATGGACCATGGAAGTGTTTAGGAAGAAATCAAGGATATTTTTTTATGTTGCTGACATTAAGACGTTTTAAAAAACATCAAACATATTGAGTCGTAGAATATTGTTCTAAACGAAAACAGACAAAGCATGGACACTATTGTCTTGCGTAGAATTGGACACAAGGAAGGGAGCATCTTTTTGAAATCAAAATACTATTCCAATTTGATCAACAACTTTAAGTAATTATAAATGCAAAAAAAACCTATAGGACAAATTAAGGGCTAGAAGACGAATCTGTAGATCCTCTGTACTAAGTAAGGTGTGCTTTAAAGAAACGAAATATCTATGACATCATACTGATAAAGGATCACCATGATAACTCAGTCTTCTTTCGTTTTCAGACTAATTACTATGACGGTGGACCGAATATTTACAACCTTCGCGTAGCACAATCTACAATACTGGCCGTGTCGTACTATTACTTCAACACGTCTGATGATGGTAAGCCGTAAGGTGTTATTAATAGCTACAATGCTTACAAACCCAGTACTTATACACTACCACGTCACGATCAATACTGAACTCTTTTTCTTTCAATACAGTAAACCTAATAGTCGAAGAAGAAAAATTGACAGTTTCACTTTTGAGTTCATATAAAACAGAAATCATTATGTGTCATTATTATTATTATTATTGTTGTTGTTGTTATTATTATTATTATTGTTGTTGTTATTATTATTATTATTATTATTATTATTATTATTATTATTGTTGTTGTTGTTATTATCGTTATCGTTACCATCATTAATATTACTAATATCAAGCATTATTGAGTTATGTTGTATCGTTATTCGTTGTTTTGTTTTAGCCTGCTTGCAGGTGTTTTTTTTTAGCGCAAAAAGACTCACTGCGAACGGCCTTACCGCCATCTTGGATCGACCAAGAAATCCAAGATGGCGCGCAGCAACACGTTGCCCTGTGTGTTTTCCGCGCTAACAAAAAAAAGCATTCAACCACAAGCAAGCAGGCTAGTGTTGTGTTGAAATAGATTGTATTGTAGTGTGGAAAAGTCTAGTACGTCTCAGCAGTTTTGTCTCATTTGGTTTCTGCTTACGTTTAGGCGAGTTCGCTCCAGCCCTTGACCCGTGCGGAAGTTATGTGACAAATGAGCCAGTGATGACGGCCCCGAACCCTCACGGGAACATTTACGTTCGTTGAGGCATAAACGAAGTATAAAAGAGCTCGGAAAAGTATTGGTTTCTATGTTGCCTGAGCATTTAATAACCAATTATTCAAGGGAAATGAATTTAAGGGTCCCTTTTTCTGTCCTAACTATTATATCGACCCAATGAATGCTCTTAATGCTCTTTCTGAATTTTGGTGGTAGAAAAGCCGCAAATGAAACATCAAGGAGTCTAAACAATGAGAATGACAACGCCTACGTTGAAGTTAGCACAGGCTTATCATCCGGAAGTGGCTTGTTGTAAACTAAGTATTCATTGATTTCTGTTAACTTAAATACACTGGCGAATAAAAGCTATTACTTTAATGTAGTGTTGTGAACCTTAGTGGGGGTTTATAGGGAAAGAAAAGAGGGAGCAAAACGGAGAAAGAAAACAACATGCCTTCTAGGGTTATATATAAACTAGAAAGAGACCACAAAGAAGTCTTGTACATGTCGCCAAAGCGGTGACAACTGATATAACGCGTTCTCAAATAAAATCAGTTTTTCTCAATTTGGATTTTCCACACAAAACTAAGAATTTTTAAGGAATGAATATCATGTTAGCAAAATATACCGTTTTGTGCGAAGACATTTTGAGAACTTTCAATAATAGCGTTTTTGTGCGGAGTAATTTTTAGCAATTAAAAATTCATAAAAATATGTGGACGAAATTTTCTCACTTCACACAAATCAAGGAAAAAACAAAATCCATCTCTGAATGTGAAAATTAACCAAATACTGCGTAACAACTTCATCTCTTGTACCCGAAATTCGGAGACAAGAGTTGAACTCGGAATGTGAAAATTAACCAAATATTGCGTAACAACTTCATCTCTTGTACCCGAAATTCGGAGACAAGAGTTGAACTCGGAATGTGAAAATTAACCAAATATTGCGTAGCAACTTCATCTCTTGTACCCGAAATTCGGAGACAAGAGTTGAACTCGGAAAGTGAAAATTAACCAAATATTGCGTAGCAACTTCATCTCTTGTACCCGAAATTCGGAGACAAGAGTTAAACTCGGAATGTGAAAACTAACCAAATATTGCGTAGCAACTTCATCTCTTGTACCCGAAATTCGGAGACGAGTTGAACTCGGAATGTGAAAATTAACCAAATATTGCGAAACATCTTCATGTCTTGAACCCGAAATTCGGGTACAAGAGATGAATTTTCTACGCAGTATTTGGTTCATTTTCACATTCTGAATTCAACTCTTGTCTCCGAATTTCGAATACAAGAGATGAATTTTCTACGCAGTATTTGGTTAATTTTCACATTCTGAATTCAACTCTTGTCACCGAATTTCAGGTACAAGAGATGAAGTTGCTACGCAATATTTGGTTAATTTTCACATTCTGAATTCAACTCTTGTCACCGAATTTCGGGTACAAGAGATGAAAATGTTACGCAGTATTTGGTTAATTTTCACATTCAGAGTTTAACTCCTGTCTCCGAATTTCGGGTACAAGAGATGACTTTTCTACGCAATATTTGGTTAATTTTCACATTCCGAGTTCAACTCTTGTCTCCGAATTTCGGGTACAAGAGACAAAGTTGTTACGCAATATTTGGTTAATTTTCACATTCAGAGATGGACTTTGTTTTTTCCTTGATTTGTGTGAAGTGAGAAAATTTCTCCACATATTTTTATGAATTTTAAATGTTAAAAAATTACTCCGCACAAAAACGCTATTATTGAAAGTTCATAAAATATCTTCGCAGAAAATGGTATATTTTGCTATCATGATATTCATCCTTAAAAATTCTTAGTTTTGTGCGGAAAATCCTAAATGAGAAAAACTGATTTTATTTGAGATCGCGTTTCAAAGCTATATGTGATAGAACTGACTAGGTCTGTAAAGACGAAGTTTTAGCAAAACCTCAGTTATGGCATCTATGAAGGATTTATCAAGTAAATGAAAAATTTCTGTTTTTAAATTAAAGAAAAATTCTTCGTGGGGAACATTGAAAATTAAAAGGTTTTCTTCGCTTTTGTTTTTGGAGTTCTATGATTGTCTTAGTTTTTAAAACATTACTTTAAATAGAGTTTCACTGCTTTTCACTTTAAAACTATGTTGTATAAGGTCGATATATTTTCAGTATGAAAATTTGAACATTCTGGCGTGGGAGAAGCAAAATGTCGCGGAACAATGGGAAGTTCCCTAGTTCTAACATGGACCTTTACTTAAAACAAATTTGTACAAGCATAACACTTAAAGGCGATGGTGCACTGACGAACATTAGCTGAGAAAAAGCATATTTCTATAATCTTGTGCATGAAAACAAAATTTCTTCGCATTTCATCGGCCTCAGTACATTCTTAGAATGATCTTAAACTTCGGGCATTTTCAGCCTCATGTTCTTAATATATAAAAGGTTCGTATATAAAGAAAAAGTACAAGAGGAAACGTTATTCATACAAACCATTTGCAACAGATGGCGCCAAAAGGGCAATCAACAGGCCAACGACAAGTTTCATCTTCGCCGATCTTTGGTTTCAAACTCTGTCTTGCTGTCTGATATACGTAATTTCGTTGACATAAGTTTTATGCATCTGTACAAACGTTTGTTGAACATTTCAAACCTAGCCTGAACAACTTCGAACTGACTTGACAGCAAGTTTTTAGAAATAAAATTTCAGATTTTTCAGCTTTGTTTAACGACGTGCAAAAATTTTTAAATTTTGTAAGAATTGTGACATCTATTTGAAGATCGTCGGCGTTTTCTGTTGAAATATTTACGTTTCCGAAGGAAAAACGGAAAAATTGAAGCACAGATTAAAAAACACCTTAACAACCGAGGGCGAGGTCTGTCCGGGGAAATATTTCACAGTACAGACCAAGCGAGGGGCAAATATTTTGCCGGACAGACCGAACAAACGAGGTTATTAAGATATCTATTACATGGCCACTCATTTTGTCGAAGAGCCTGTTCATAGGCTTACTGGCCCTAGGAGTTTGACTTGCAATGTAATAAAGATGTATATTGAAAAGTAATAATATAATATATAATATAATATAATATTATACATTTTTATAGCCCCTAACCAATAGTTGCCCTAGGCGCTTTACAATCTTAAGAATTATTATTTATAAAAATCTAATTTACAATTATACATTATGAAAAAAGAAAAGGAGAAAAAACCCCTAAACCTAAGAATAAGCCAAACGAAATAAATAGCTCTTGAGCGACTTCTTAAAACTATCTACACTACTTGATTCTCTAATAGATAATGGAAGCTTGTTCCAGAGTTTTGGGCCCGCAATTGAGAATGCTCGGTCACCATACGTTTTCATGTTAGTGCGATGCACAATAAGAAGTTTCTGTGAGGCTGACCTAAGTGACCGTGAATAAGATCTGTAACATAACATATCGCTAAGATAGGGCGGCGCCATGCCATTAAGTGCTTCATAGACCAAGAGTAGAAACTTTAAAAACTATTCTAAATTTAACCGGTAACCAGTGGAGATTCTCAAGTACAGGTGTAATATGATCATACATTCTGGTTAAAGAAACAACACGAGCAGCAGTGTTCTGTAAAACCTGTAGCTTATAGCTAAGTAATCAACTTTTGAATAAAAAAACCCTTCGATTTCAACGACTAACTGCAGACACTTGAAAGCGTGAACACAGAATCAACACCTCGAGTATAAAGTCAAATGCTTTTTCATTTTTTGTAAACCAAAATCCTCTTAATACGTCTATAGAATGAAAATTTTTTGTCCCAATTGTCCGTATCACTCTGTACGTGTTAGCTAGCTCTTAATGACAAAGTATTTCGAACGATTCAATGATTATTGAAAATAACATTTCACCCAGTTTTTTTCCCACAAGTGAAAACACAGCGATGTTATAGCACTCTGAGAGTATTCTGTGAACTACCGTTTTCAAAAACAAATAGTTGTTGTTAAAACTTGCCATAAATTTCCGATGAAAATTGAATAGTGTTATGTAACACGATATTTGGTTTTGCTAAGAATGATATGTTTTTAATCTGTAAACGACAGAAAAAAAGATGTCGCATGTAGAAGCAATACCACTTCAGCCAATCGATGATGAGGAGTACATTTTGTATATTATAGGTTAGCCATAGTTTTGCAACACACAATTGATTTCTGCTTTGAGTCGTGTAACAGCTTCGAGCTACCTCACTTGCTCGAAGCCCAATTTAGTGGAAGTTTGGAACTGCTCGGAAAACCGTCAGTAACCAACAGAAACTAAAAGGGTTAGGGCAAGCGGTAACATCGAAAGTCGAGTGAATCTTTCGCTAAACCGTATGGTTTGTACGGAGAACGATCCCCAGTATTATCTCTCGCACATGTAAAGTCAAGCGAATACAAGATCAAGAAATAAAAGCTCTACCAACATAAAATGGAAGTAGCGGGAAATTTGTTATTTAACAATAGTTACACTTTAGCAAATAAGAATGACGCATTGAAGAACAATTCAAAGCAATTGGAGACGTTTTCGTAAGTTGAAACTTGTGAATTTTGTTTCGAAACTATGCTAACTTGTTTGAAAGACAATAAGTTGCACCTTTTCGCTTTTTCCAGTCTTTGAAAAACCGTAGAAAGTGAGTTTTATTAAAGTTTAAATATTATATTACCGCAGTCAAAGTAAAAAGATTGTATTGACATAAATGAAACAAAAAGTACGTTTTATTGATGTATTGACATACGAGAAGCAAAAGGAAAATTATAATGTATAGATGAATGATTAGGTGACTCAGAACACGATTGTGTAGAGTCCCCTTGTAACAGACGAAGCAAAACTAATGCATTTTTTTAAATTTCGTCAATCTAATTAAAACTTATTTATTCTCCAAGTTCAACCTCGAATTTTCTATTCATCTCTTTTAGAATTATCGTGATGTCTTTAGAAACTGACGACAGTACCCAAAACAGATTGTGACAGTTACTAAAACGTGGCAAACTTTTTGCATCATGATGGGTGTCGAGTCCTTTTGAAATGTTTCAAAAGTATTTTCCCAGATGTTTAGAGTCGTGTTAACAGTAATCTAATATTGACAAAGCTGTTGAAACACACGCAAATGAGTTCTAGGAAATCAAACTTTTGCCGACTTCTGGTATTGGTTTTTACATTCGATCAAAAGTTAAAGTATGTAAGCGAGGGATATGAAATGGTTCATTCGACTTGAAAGTGATCACAAAATCTGGCCTTTGCTCGAGTTTCTCGCAAAAAGTATACTGATGCTTGCTTTTGCAATAGCTCGCTTGCTCGGATTCGCGTTAAAATGTGTTCGATTGCTCAAATTTTTGTTAACCCTGTTTGGCAGTTATAGTTTTATGGATGTAAACAAAAAAAACAATTATAATACGGTTAGAAAAAAAAAACAGTTTGAACTTCCAACCTCGAGCTTAAGCTTCCTTCCATTCCTTTTTTTCTTATTTCTTATATACGTAAATAATAAATCAATGAATGATATCGTCAAAATAAACTGGTTGAAACAAACTTCCTCGAGTCTTCCTTCAAGTTTTTTTTTCTGTTCTTATATTTTTTTTATACGTAAACGATAAATCAGTGAATGATATCATCAAAATAAATAGGTAGAAATATCCTACCTCGAGCTTTTGACTTCCTTCAAGTTACTTTTTTCTTAATTTTTTATATACATAAACGATAAATCAGTATTGATGTAGCGTTAAAACAAACAGTTTGAGACATCCCTACCTCTTGTTTAAGCTTCCCTTCAAGTCAATTAAAAAATTATATACATAAACGATAAATCAGTGAATGATATCATCAAAATAAATAGGTAGAAATATCTTACCTCGAGCTTTAGACTTCCTTCAAGTTACCTTTTTCTTAATTTTTTATATACATATAAATGATAAATCAGTATTGATGTAGCGTTAAAACAAACAGTTTGAAACATCCCTACCTCTCGTTTAAGCTTCCCTTCAAGTTAATTAAAAAAATATATAAACGATAAATCAGTAATGATATCATCAAAATAAACAGGTAAAAATATCCTACATCGGGCTTCAGTCTTCCTTCAATGGTTCAGTCTGTAATTGTTTTGAAGGAGTCGTACTTAATATCGGGAAAACACACGAAGCTCCATGACAAGCAATTTGCTTACTGTATGGTTTACTGATTCCCTGTCTTATTTCGTCGCAGGCTCTCTGCTTGAGAACGGTACAGTTCTCTTGTTCAAATATACGAGTTTCATCTAATTTACTACAGTAATCTTCACCTTCTTTGCGTATATAACAAGACAACAACGTAGTCATCTCCAAGTCAGCTTGATAACTCATTTGGTAGAGCACACACTTTTTTATAAGGACAACTTTAAAAAAACAACGAAGCTCAGAATGGCCAAAATATAGAATAAGCTGAGGCTCGAGCTCGATCGCTGATTTTTAAAATTTTACTGAGCTTCGATATTTAGCGTAACAATACAAAAAAAAGATGATTCGATTTGATTCTGAGAAAACTCATTAGAAATCGTATCAAGAAAATTACTCAAACATCCATCATAAATCCGCGAGGATGAATTAATCACACCCGCCAAGCAACTCGTTTATTGCATTATTTTAGGCTTAGTTTTTAGTCGATGTAAACCCGAATAGAAATAATACTTTAAAAACATTTTGCTGCTCAAGTTGCCAGATAATTGAAAAGAAAGAGCGTCGGCCAAATTTACTGGCTCTATTAACAAAATAAGTGTGTATTGCACCGGTATCACAGAGATCATGAGTTTAATCCCTGGATTAAGCCTTTAATTATTCTCATTAAAAATTCCGTTAACTCGGCTTAAATTGTGTATATAACTGCGATATCAGTGGTGGTGACATAGAGAGTGCCAGTTGTAGAACTCCGTTAACTCGGTCTGCTTGATGCTGTAAGCTAGTTTGCAGTAGTAGTTTTTCAACTCCACCAAGAGGGAGGACAGAGTTACCTGTCGGCTTGTAAAAACGATCTAGAAACCTTAGTTCTTCCAGAGGAGTCGTTCGTCTGACTCGAGGGTCATGTTTCTGTTTAAGATCTTTTTCATTTATTTCTCTGTCTTCAACACTCCGACTGCGACCATCAAAGGATGGGAAAGTTGAGACTTACGCCAAACATCAGCCATCGAAAGGGGGGAAAATTGAGACCTACGCAAAACGTCAGCCATTGAAAGGCGGGAAAATTGAGACCTACGCAAAACGTCAGCCATTGAAAAGCGGGAAAGTTGAGAGTCACGCAAAACGTCAGCCATTGAAAGGCGGGAAAATTGAGACCTACGCAAAACGTCAGCCATTGAAAGGCGGGAAAATTGAGACCTACGCAAAACGTCAGCCATT
>JAOBRD020109900.1:0-10184 GCA_027575215.2 Hydrozoanthus sils | reverse complement strand
CCCCCCCCCCCCCCCCCCCCCCCCCCCCCCCTTATTAGAGCATTTAAGGTATCCAAATATGTGATGAATAAAAATAATATGAAAGATATCAAAAAGTTTGGACCAAGATCCATCATTTTCACATAACATTGTTTTAAACGTTTTGAAATGAAACAAATGAAACACTTAATATCTAACACTTTTTTGTTTATCAATTGATGTATATAAAAGTTCGTTTAAAATTTCCAAGAAAAATTTTTATAACTAGAACTTGCAAACATTGGTCTTTGCTGTCAAGTCCATATATAAGAACAGGTTTTTAAGGTCTGTTTTGTCTGCCTGTTTTATATTTTTGGTCTCTAGTTTGGCTTCTATTTTTGGTCATATTTTCCGGGGGAGCATGCCCTGGGACCCCCCAGAGATTTGCATTTGGCACTTGTTTAGTCCACCACCTATTAGATTGCACCCTCCCATAAAAGTCCTGACTATGGGTCTGTGATTGTGCTTTTGTCAGATCTAGGCACAGCATGGAAGCTCGAAGATGAGGAAGAAGATAGGATGCATGGAAGTACAGAGGGGACTCCATTTGTCGCCAGTGGTTTGTACTTTGCCAACAGTATCAAGCCAATGCAGTCTCCCTTGCTTACTCGCAGAAAAGTGCCATTGTTTCATCTAAATTCACAAAAAATCTCTTCTTCAAAATCAGTGAGTACAGAAACTCTACAGGATAAAACTATTAAGGCTGTATAAAGTTTAAATTGTGTCAAAAGCCAAATGTTTTTCCTGTTCCCAATGGAAATAAGTTTAAAAGACTATAAAGTTTTTAATTTTGTATGCTGAACAAAACCCTGATAATGACTTTTAAGTCAAAGATGTTTGGTTTTTACACAATTTTAATTTTCTTTATACAGAAACTTTACAATAAGTGATAACATGCATTTTCTGTGCCTTGTAACTTTTTAATGCACGATGGAGGGGGTGGTGGTGGTTTGGATGGTACATCCCAAGAACATCCCATCAAACTTTACGCTGTCTGTAACAATAGAACTTCAATGATGTGATCTGGATTGGGACACTGTCCTGGCTGCTTTCTCTTACAATAAGTGATAACATGCATTTTCTGTGCCTTGTAACTTTTTAATGCACGATGGAGGGGGTGGTGGTGGTTTGGATGGTACATCCCAAGAACATCCCATCAAACTTTACGCTGTCTGTAACAATAGAACTTCAATGATGTGATCTGGATTGGGACACTGTCCTGGCTGCTTGATGGAATCTGATGAATGAATCTGGTTGCAGAGACTACTCAAAGAGCTATCAAAATCAAGCTTGTGCACACTCAGCTGACTAAAATTGGTAATAGGTGTGCTTATAAACAGACCTTTGGTCATAAATTTCTGAGAGACTCTTTTTAATTCGTTCTTTTCTTCACTCTTCATAATTTATAAAAAAAGTAGAGAGAAGTCGTATAAATGAATAAGCTTATTAAATTTAAAGATTTAGTTTGGTACCTAGCTAGCTTGAATATTATATTGTTTTCCGAGTGTATGAAAGCTGTTTTTCGACTAATAAATGCTACTCTTCAGACATTCTTGGGAGACTTTTTATTACTTTCAACAAAAGAAACCATTCCATCGAGCACTTTGTATTTTTTTGTCAGGGATTTTGTGGAGCTAGCTCTGACTTGTCGACTGCAGTAAACTGCATCTTTTTGTTTTTGGTTTCCCAGTTTAATACCTATAAATAGGCTCGTTTTATTTCTTATCAGATTTGAATTATAATTTTGTATGTTGTTACTAGCTAACTTGTTTTCTACAATAAAAAAAAAACTAGTTAATTGCAAGCAGTAAATGTGGCAGTGGGTTTTGATTTAGTGTTGTGTGAGTTTTTCAAAAGTGTTCCGCGTGCTCTCTTACAGAGCATGGTTTCTGCACTCGACCATTCAGTGCGCGAGATTCAGTGGGGTTATTTTATAATATTTATTAATCAAAGATTTTGCCATTTTTGAATTAATTTGCTCCACTTTGCAAGAGCAAAACCTTCATGTTGAGGCTAGGTGCTAAAAATTCAGCAAATATGTATGGAAAATGAGTACCAGCCTCAACTTGAAGGTACATATATTATTGTTTAACTTAATTTATTTTATTTGGACATACCATAACTGCATAGGTTTGGTGGATATGCAAAAATTTGAAAATGTTGTATTGATTGCTTTTTTCTTTATAGCTGTTTCCAAGAATTTGAAAAGAAATCCGTTGCATGAAGTTTAACATTTTTCTGCCCCTATACTACAGAAATATGAAAAAAGATATCTCTAAACTGGTTAACATTAAATGCATAGAAAAGCAAATCTCTAAGTGTATACTCTACAGTTGAAAAGGAAATGCACTGAACATTTCTCAAAAAAAATCAATACACACTTTAATAATGAATATTTTGAAAATAGCAGTTGCCAGAATTGAGTTAACTTTGAGAAAGACTGCTAGATGGGATTACCAAAGTAACTAACATCAGAAGGGTTTCTTTTGAAATGCATGTTTCTGAAAAGAAATTGATGATCCCAAATTACTTCTTTTACAAATTCTGACCCATTAACCTACACAAAGTCAAATTAATTTTCTAAAGAAATTTGTACATACTAGAAACTTTTTCCATTAGCTTCCTTAAAGTTAGAGCTCTAGAATTCCCATGTTATTAAACCAGTTTTGTCAATTCTTGTTCCTTACAATTTATGAATTACTGTGCTAGCTAGTTAAAGAACTTGTATACAGTAGCACCAAAAAATATGCCATGAAGGAGCCAAACTGTTACAATGATAGCTCAAAAAAATAAGGGAGCCACACTCATTCAGCTGTTGCTATAAGTTATTACAGACACTCAATAGCAAGTAACCTTTATCAAGGTTTATTCCGACCAGATGAGAATGTTGCTGTGTTGCTGGAAATGGCACAAATCCATTTTCATTATTCATCAACCTGCAGCTCTTTTTCTCAGTAAAGTTTTTTTATTAATGTTATTGACAGCATAATTATTTTTTAATATTTTTATTTTGGTACATTAGTTATGTTTTGGAGACCCCCCCCTAGCATAACTTTATTTCAAGCCTTTGTGAGGGGAGAGGGTAGTGTTAATTCAGTTTATTTGTTTGTGGTAGAAAGAGAGAAGTGCTTCAAATAACTATTCAGTGTAATTTTCTTGAGTGATAAGAGATGGGGGCTTGTTAAAGAATGGGAGCAGGTTAGAAGATTTACTGTGATTGATTATTAAATAGCATGAGAAGCTCTCAAGGGATATTGAGCCAATCTCCTTGGCTGGGCAGAGGAATAGCAGTGGAAAAGAAGACTCACCTTCACCAGAAGGCACAAGGAAACATGGGTAATGAGGCAGTTTACTTTATGTCAATTAATCCAAGTATGGTCTGCTCAAATTTAGAATTGACTGTAAGTACATACTAGATTGTTTGTTATTTCCAAGCTTAGAGGTTCACTGATATAAAGGCCTCAAAATTCTCAGCAGCATGCAGCAATTTGTTCTGATGTCCACCGCTTTTGCTGTAGTGCAAGAGGAAACAAAAGAACTAAAACTAAGGCAACTATTACTTATAAACTAGTTTTAAACAGGACTTG
This sequence comes from Hydrozoanthus sils, assembly GCA_027575215.2. Classification (NCBI taxonomy): domain Eukaryota; kingdom Metazoa; phylum Cnidaria; class Anthozoa; order Zoantharia; family Hydrozoanthidae; genus Hydrozoanthus; species Hydrozoanthus sils. The sequence continues at coordinate 6,579 of JAOBRD020109900.1, read as the reverse complement.
TTTGACATTATGCCAAATTTTTGTCCGGTCTTAAGTCACAATATCAGTAAGTGTTATTCTAATTAAGAAAATATATAGAATGTTGACACAAGTTACACTGGAGTCAAATTAACATAAATTCATACTTTGCCTTGAGGCCTTTAGAAAAAAAACTTGTGTTGCTTTGGTGCCCTCTCCAATTTTTTGAAAATGCCCTGGCACCTGCTTCAGGGCTTAAAGTTTACAACAAACTGGTTGCACATGTGACTTGATATCTTGATTGTGCACCTGAAAAATCATGAACGATCAATCGCACTCATGCACTTTAAAAGCTGAAGCTTAGTGCTACTCCTTCCTCACTTGCCCGTCCTTATTAACTCTGACAAAACAGCTGTACGTATTACAAATGAAAAAAATGCAGATTTAGTACAAGGTCCCAATTAAAAGATGCATCACAGTTTAAAACTATGTTCGGTAAGGGTCTGAAAGAAACAAAAACAGGATTAAAACAAAAAAGACACTATTTACTCACTGATTGATAACTGTTTATGAATGTCTGAAACTTCTTTGATTTCTTTTGCTCTCAGGACCCTAAGCTGTGCTCCTTAAAATTTGGCAGTGTGCCTAGAAATTTAGTCCCAGTATTGTACATGCACCCCAAACCAAAAGTAAACTTTGAGGCCTGTGCTCCACCAAAAAATTTTGAGGCAAAAATTGCTGTGTCCTCCGAAAAGGCCAGTTTGAGGCCTGCATATTAATGTTGGAAAACTGTGACTTAGGTCTTGAAAAAGTCACAGTGTTTCATTAAATGGACTGACTCTCAGACTTCTTAGTTGCTTTTTCCTTCTTTCTCTGGAATCATTCTCAGCTTTTCTCCAGTAAGAGGAGATATTTAGGGAACCTTCTCAGTAAATCTTTCTTGTTTCCTGAAAATTTAACAATTTAATCTTAAAATGATTATAATAATTGCCCTTTAAAGGTTATTACAAGAACGTGTTGGTAAGATATTCTTAGGGCATGTGTTTTAAGTCAACTTATATGGTTATGTGGTGTTAGACAAGCAAATTTTATGCCTAATTACCTATTCACAGTCTGAGAATTCATCAAGAGCCGGGACCTGGGCACCAAAGCCTGTTTACTTTTGTTTGTGGTTCCCTACTATCTTAGCGGTGATTTTTCATTTTAATAAAACAACTTTTATGATAGTTTTGGTGTAGTAATCATGCCCAGGAGATGTAACTTTTGTAATGTTTTCAATGAAAAACTCCCAGAGCATATTAATTTTAGTTCATTAGGCATCTCTAGAATTGAAACCAATTTATATTACTTGTACTCAAACACTACAGCCTTCCTGAAATATCAAAATTTCGGAACCTTGATTGATTATAATATTGATTATAACATGTTTTCTTCCCCCAAAGGGCAAGCAGTATGCAAAAGGGAATTGTAAAGTTGGCTCGCAGACTCAGTCAGAAACACTCAAAAGGAGAATCACGAACAGCTGTTAGGTAAGGAAACTTTGCTGATTTTTTAGTGCTGTTTTGTACAAAGAAATATAAGTATAAAATTAATGTTGTTATGCTGTTCAAAAACTATAACATTGGCATTGAAATGTCCTTTATAAATGTTAACAACAATAGAAAGAACCTTGATGAGGGGGGCATAAGAGGGTCCTAAAAACCGCACAAATTTTTTTATAAAACTGCAATACCCTTGAGCATAAACAGACCCACCAGAAGCAAGACGGCTCATACTAAAGAGGTCTGCAAACACATTTTCACCAGTAACTGTGGCTGATAATTAATAAAACCCACAAACCGCTGAGTCTTGCAAAACTGCTGCACCGTAAGTTAAAATTATATTAAGGATTTCAAAAAATCTGCACCAAAAATGACGCAAAACCGCATCACTGCAAGCCCTCCTTAATGTTACCATATATTATTATCAGGCTTCCTTGGTTTCTAACCCTCTCTGGTTGATTTGGAAAAGTTCAAAAATCTTTCAATCAAGAATTAGAAATTAAAGATATTGCAAAATTAAGAGGCCAAACATCACTTGGAGATTTTAAAAGTGTAAAGTGAGAAAGAAATTCTTGTAAAGAGTTCAAATTTGTAGACAAAATGTACATCTTATTTCTGTGTCAAAATACACACTCTCATTAATAACACTACAGGTTTACAGCTCGACAGCATTCTCTTTACCTTTGGTAACAACTAGTTTGTTAAGTTTGTGTCGGTAAACAGAATATCAACATTTTTTTGTTTTCATTGTTTGTGTTGTTTCATACAGGAATCAACAAGCTCGATCACACAGCTTAGAAAACTTACCATCTCCAACAAATACTCGGTCTGTTAGTGTTGAGAGGATAAATACTGCCAAGTCCCCAAAACTACATCGAACTTTTTCTCTAAACCAGAGACCATCAACTCCTCGAACGAAAGAACATAGACTAAGCTCAAATGCAAAAGGTCAGTGATTTCATTAGAAGTACAAACTGTTTTATTTTGCTGAGCAGTGTTATGGTTTATTTAGTTTTTTTGATGTTTTTTTGGAATGCATGGTAAAAGCTCCATTTTGATCATGAGGTGCCTACCTCAAAATGTCTTCAAATCGAAATTCAAATTATACTTGTTCTGCTCACTGTTTTAAAAGCCTAATGCAGCAAGTAATGAAATGGTACTTAGAAAGAGGAAATCCAATTTCTTGAAAAAGTATTTGGCACAGTTAAATGCTCCCCACTGACCCAGCTAATAGCTGAAAACTTTGCAACCTCATAATTAAACCAAGGCAAGAACATTCATCGCAACACAAAAGCGTTTCTGATTATTCAAATTTTGAGGTTTTGTGGGAAAAATATATTTCATTTCAAAAATAGATAGCTCAAATTTCCAGACTTTAAAATTTCTGACTTAACAATGGTGATCATTCTTCTCCACAACAAAAATTTTTCAGATTCAAATTTTGAAATTGAAACTAGTTTTTCAGCAAGTGTCATAACAGTAACAGTAAAAGCCTGTTTACTAATATATTTATAAGCAATGTACGGACTTCTGCATGCTTATCCCTAATTTCCATGTTTCAGCCCTAACAATTGTTTCGTTAATTTTCCAGCTTTGGTGAAAACAAAAGTAGTTGCAAACGTTTAGCAATTATAAACAATTGATTGCAAAAAGTACAAAATTCCGTAAAAAAATATTATGCCAAGCACTTGCAAAGTAAAAAACCATCAAAAGTTTTGTGAAAATTTAGGAATTGCATTAATTACCACTAGCTTTATACATAGTTAAATACAGTAAAATGAAAATAGGTGTTGGAAACAATGCAGAAACTTAAGAGTTAAAGTGTAAGATCTGAACCTGTGTCATGATTATTTATTCATACACTTAAAGAAAACTAGGACCCATTTAGATACTTGATTTACTTTCTGATAAATAGAGTGGTGTTTTTGCTCTTCTATTCAAAGATTTAAGAGAAAGACAGAAAAAAAAGAAAGACAGTAGTGTAGAAGGTAAGGTTCTTTTTTAACAGATTGTTTATATAAGATTCTAACTTTCAAAATATTCGAACTGTGAAGTTGGTTACTCATCCCCACCGGCATATTCAATTCACTTCTTTGATTGATGAAAGATTAAGGATTAGCTCATACACCATTATTCATGCATGCTCGATCTGTAAATTAATATATACAGTAAAATTTAACAAGCAATTTCTCATGAAACTTAATGGTTACATTGTATTTGTTAATTCCCAGCATGAATAATTGTATATGAGTAAATCCTTTAAACAAGTGTGGCTAATAGAGTGAATGAATGTTGAGTTTGTTATACATTCTTTTCACACTAGACATGTGTTAAATATATCAAGAAACTGACCAGCACCAAATTCAGCGCATCAGTGTTAGCAAAACTGCAAAGTTTCATATAAACATTTAAACTAAATTAGACGTAAAGGTTTTGAAACTTGATCTTCTGTCTTCATTTTACAGAGAAATGTATGGAAAAAAACTCGGAAACCAGGCTGGTCGGGCATCAATGCCTGTCTATCATACACTTTACTGGCAACTTATCCAGTTTCAAGCCTTAATGTCTCCGTCAATTGTGGCCAATCTTTATGAAACTTTGTAGCTTTAACATTAATATTAATATTTTAAATTGACTCTGGACTTGTTTCCCGATAAACTGAATATATATTTGTGTCATGTTATCATAAAAACGGTCTGTTGATGTTACGTCAAGCCTTTGTTTCAATTATGCAGCACTAATAGATGCAGTTGTACATAATGACGAGAATGAAGTTCGATCCTTATTGGAAACAGAAGAAGTAGACGTTAGTAGGTAAGTAAAATGGCGATGACAGGAATGTTATGAAAACGTTTTGACAAGCTCTAGACGTCAGGGAAGAAGACAGTAAGCCATTGTAATGTAAACTGACTTTGCTACTAATGATAAAAGTTCCAGAGCGGTGTCGTCGTACATATAAAGATATTAGATCATGAAAATACAACGAATTTCAACCTTACAAAAGCAAGATATGTTGAAAACTTGTTCTTCTCAGTATACTACAATACAATCGTCTAACATATTATGAAGGTTTAGGTGGAAGAAGTGTGGAGTCCATTGTATTATAGTACCTATAAAGCTAGTTTAAGTTGGGTAAGTAAAACCCAATTAAATTTAAATAAAAACAGTGAGTAAAGTTATACTGTAGGATGAAGTTTCCTACTTATTTTTCGCGTTATTTAAACAGAAAAGTGCTTTGCTCAATTCAAGACAACGTTATATATAATCCTATAGAATTGCCGTCTTACTTAGATAAAAACTATTTATATATGGAAATGAACGGGCAAACGATTCGTTGTAAATAAGTTGCATGTGGGATTTTGTTCTTTGCTAAATGTCTACTGGTCTTAACTGTTAAGAATGGTTTCTTTGTAGTGTAAATGATGAAGGCTTTGCTGCCCTAGACTTTGCTGTCATGCTCGGATTTAAACCAACAGTTAAGCTTTTGCAATCGTTTGGAGCAGAGGAGAGCCCAAGAAGTAAGTCTTTAGGAATAATGAGATAATCTCAGCGTTGAGAGTACTTCCAGGTACTGAGGAGTACTGTACGAGGTAATCTTAATATAATAATCTTAGCGTTCAGAGTACTTCCAGGTACTAAGGAATTCTGTATGAGGTAATCTCATCTGTCAGAGTAGTTCCAGGTACTTAGGAATACTGTATGAGGTATTCTCAGCGTTCAGAGTACTTCCGGGTACTTAGGAACACTGTATAAGGTAATCTCACCGTTGAGATTTTTTCCAGGTACTTAGGAATACTGTGTGAGGTAATCTCAGCGTTCGGAGTACTTCCAGGTACTGATGAGTATGAAGTAATCTTAGCGTTCAGAGTACTTCCTAGTACTTAGGAATACTGTATAAGGTATTCTTAGCGTTCAGAGTACTTCCAGGTACTTAGGAATACTGTGTGAGGTAATCTCAGCGTTCAGAGTACTTCATGGTACTAAGGAATTCGGTATGAGGTAATCTCATCTTTCCAGGTACTTAGGAATACTGTACGAGGTATTCTCAGCGTTCAGAGCATTTCCAGGTACTAAGGAATTCGGTATGAGGTAATCTCATCTTTCCAGGTACTGAGGAGTACTGTATGAAGTAATCCTAGCGTTCAGAGTACGTCCAGGTACTTAGGAATACTGTGTGAGGTAATTTCAGCGTTCAGAGTACTTCTAGATACAAAGTCAATTTAGTTGAAAGATTAAATTTTATATTTAAGAAGATTTAATGTCATATAGCGGAGGGGTTGGTGCAGTGTGAAGATCTCTGCCTTCTAGCCCTGCAATCCACGGTTCGATTCCCGGCCTGGTCGAGGGTTGAATATTTGGGTGACCTTTTTTTCCCGTTAAAGGCCCCTCAGCTTTTCATCCTTCTGGAGTGGGTAAAATGAGTACTAGAATACATGGACTGCTTTGAGACCGCTGCCTGAGGCGCCTATATATGCTTCCGGACCGCTGTGGATAAACTGATTTGTAAAGTGCCTTTGAGCATTCATATGAAAAAAACGCTGTGTAAATGCACCACTTTACTTTTTTTACTTTTTCATTTGTTTATGGACGTTTGGGGACTTTTAGTCATAATTTCTTAAATTTTAGTTTCCAAGCGTCCATAAATCTTCAAATAAAGTGACTTGGTCCTTGAAATTTTTTTCCTTGTTGTTTGCTTCGTAAATATGTTGTGAGTTTGCTTGTCTCAAAGTTTATAAACCTATGAATTCCAGATGTCGTGTACTTATGCAAATTCCTGTATTGTGGATGGTATAAAATGGGTTTTCGTTTCAGTAGCTCACAACTTGGTGCCAAAAAATTACAAGAGGCAACTCCTCAATTATTGACAAAGTGTTGCAATTTTAATCAGTGTCAAAAACTTCATGCAGTAATTTCGATACAGCCAACTCATATCTACAACTCGGGCCAAATTAGTTAAGACTTTTTAAATTTTATATATTGAATTTTTTCACGGCAGAGTCTCTCCCCCCCCTCCCCCCATACAATGTTGCTTTTAATTCACCAAAACATGATCACACTAACTCGACCAACATTGAAACGG
>JAOBRD020109790.1:0-10185 GCA_027575215.2 Hydrozoanthus sils | reverse complement strand
ATGTATTTAATGTGGTTTCCTAAAGTTTTTTGAAATATCAAGGTGTAGTACTCCAATCATTTCAAATGTCTAGATCAGTATCTGCCCTGAAGTAGAGAATATAGATTTGGGTTAGGTGGATAACCTTGTGTTTTAGGAATATGTTTAATTATTAATGGAGCAAAATTGGAGACATTGCCATACATTTATAATCTAGCTGCAGTCTGATCAATCATGCAACTCAATCTATATATAATTGAGTAAAATAGGGAGGACACTGTAATTAGTATCTATAAATAATGGTATATATATAACACTCACTCTTATGGCAAAACTACAAAATAATTAAATTGCACCTAAGTGTCTCAATTATTTTGTAGTACATTGTAACTTTTAATTTTTTATCAAGTTAGATTTTTTGACTTGTTTCCCAATGTAAACACCATGTAAGAGTGACAGTTGTTCAAGTGCTTTATATTAATTATGCATCATCAGTAAAAAGGAGAAGAAATTTCAGTGTCTTATGAAATTAATAAGAAATAAACCAATTATTTTACTATAATTTTATTGTATCAGCTGATAATTATATAATTAAAAAAATGTTTCTAAAGTACCTAGCTAATTAAATAGTTAGTACATACTTTCAGGCAAAACAAAATTTATTCTTTGTACATTAATGTATTGTCAAGCATTTTTATACTGATAATGGAACAGTGGAAATTGTTTGATATTAAAATTAGCTAGCATACTATATATATATCATTATAGTATCATAGTCAACCCTATGCATAAATGGTGGTGATTTAAATATTCTTTGCCTACATTCAAGTAAATGCTCTCAGCCTCGTTTGGCATAATATATGTTCTTTTGAAAGTTAAACTCACTTGATCATGAATATAGACAAAATAATATTTAAATTGCCACCATTTGTACATAGGGTCTATTGGCAAATATATGAAATTAAGATAACTTAATTAGAAATATATCAAATTAAGATAACTTAATTAGATAAGTTATTTGATAATATATTATTATTAGAAAATGAAATTCTTCAGATAAGTTTCTACTGCCCTCTCATTGGTGGAAACTTATGTATTATAACAGCTATACTCACCCACATGAGGTGATTATATAAGCCAACACAAGATCGAACAAGTTTTCAACATGGTTACTTCAGGTTTTATGGATCTTTCAAAGATTTCAATAAAGGTTAGAGGCAATTAACACTGCAATATTATTGCATAACAATTGTGCTAAATTTTTAGTTGTGGAAGATAAATAGAAGTATGTCATGTTGATGTATGCAACTACACTAATATAAGACTGATAACCTAACCTATTCCTAAATGTTCGCTTTCATTGCTCAGTATCAATAAAGGAGAACTTTAGACTCTGCAACAAGTATGAATATGAGTTTTTCCCTTACAATATACTGGACATGCAAGTAAATCATTCCATCTAGTTGTGTTTCATTATGAGATTTGCATTTAAAAATCGGTGCATAGACTACCAAATTTCAGCCACACAGTGCTAAGCAAATGACAACAAAATTTTGCCCAAACTCTTTGTTAATTTCTATTTTTCTCGATCTAGCTGATAATCACCTAAGTTATGCCATGTTACGCCACATGGTTGTTGAATTTGATGTCAACGAATTTATTTCAAAGCTTTCCATGCAATTAAATTCGACAATTCTGTGACGTATGAAATGAATTAACTTCACCTGAAGAATGAATTTGTTCAAGATGTTTTATGCAAGTCGTCTTGCAGAATCTCGTCTCAGCCGTCTGGTCAAATCACTGAAGTCTCCACCTGGGCTGGTCGAATTAAATTTGTGATCTAAATTAGACAGCACTTTATTGACAAATTTAATGTAAACGTATGAACTAGGCCTTAGTAATTTTGATTAAGCAATTATTTGCCTCCTAAAAATTGAATTTTTTTAAAAACAGAATTTCTGATAGAAATTTTGGTTATGACTTCATCTATTCAGAAATAATTCCTTTAAAACCTTAGTGGTAGAGTTTCCCAGCCCAGGAATAATCTTTGCTTAGTGTCTGTCGGGAGCTCAGGGATTTTCTTGAACTTAAAGGTGTCAGTGAAGTACATGTCATTGTCTCTTTGCCTAAATGGCGGCGATTGTAATATTCTGTTGCCTTTTTAAATTAGCCCTACGTATACTAGCCTCGTTCTTGAGCTAAACTTTCAAGAGAGCATGTTACCAAAACGAGGCTAGAAGGGCTAATTTGAGTGTACATGTAACTGAAAAGGATTTTAGAATCGCTGCTATTTATGCTTTGGGTCTATACATGATATTTTTTCCTGACCAAATTTCTGTGAATAGCCCAAGAATGATTTGACTGAGATTCTGTATACAAAGTACAAGTAGCCATGTTAAAATTTTGTATATGGATCAAATAATATTTAGGGTATGTACCTGCATGAAGATAATGAAATATTAATTTTTGCTTCCATTTTTATTTTCTTTAGTATACTAATCAAATGACTTTGCCTGCAGGTTTGTTCGGGGTACAAAAGAACAAAACTGCAAAGATGACGAGGTACAGGAGATCAGGGTTGCAGTTGGCTCCAAAATAAGTGTTCTTTGTCCCTACAAAGTTATGGTAGAACACACGGTTGAGAATGAGAATCCACTTGACTCTCTTTATGAAAATCTTTGGATTTTTCAAAACGAAACTGGCTTCAACTCATGTACAGTTCCAGTCAATGATTCCACGACCAGGAAGCTGCTGGCATGCAAAAACCCTGATTCTTTAGATTACAAGACAATTGTCTTTAATTTGTATAGTGCAACAGACACACAGATGTCCTTTGCAACAGATAAATATTACCACTTTTTATGTGAGTGTTCTGGTTTTCGTACTTAGCATATGGTTTATGTATTCAACCAATATTTGTTTGTTTTGCGTCCAAAGATAAATTTTTGACATCCAAATGAGCATTAGAAGGAACAAAGCTAACACTCTTCTTTGTATATGCAAGATTCAAACTACCATTTGCTAACTAACATTCTTTCTTGTTTGTATAAGTTAGATCGAACAAAAACCTTAAACTGTTTAAATCCTTAACAGTTGTAAGCATATTTATGACGAAGCTTACTTAGGTTATGTTCTATTTGGACCAATCGTTTTCGGTTGGTTGAGTTGGTTGAGTTTTCTTCATGTTCTTTTGGGAGAAAGCGTTTTCAGTTAGTTTGGTTTGATCAACTTTTTTAACCAACTCAGACCCTTGTTGAAAGGGCTGAAAACGTTTAAACCAAACCATGCAACCAAAATCGGTTTAGTTTGAAATGATTGACCCCAATTTAGAACACGATATTTGCCATTTTTTTCTCAATTGTCGTCAGAGGTCTTGAGCCATGCTGTTTTGAGTGCAATTTCCGGGTTGTCCAACAGTCAATAAAGGCCAGAAAGCTGTAGTCTAAGTGTTTTATGCCCTATAACCTTTGACCACAGTTGCAGATTCAACAACAAAAATTTCATTATTTTTTCTCACGATGGAAAATAATTTCGATTTTAAAAAAAACAAAGACTCGAAAGAACCATGTTTGAAGTTTTATTTTGTACTTTTTTGGGGTCTTACACTAGACTTTTTGTTTCAGCCACATCGGATGGGAGAACAAAGTCGCTTAACAACACTGCAGGAGGACATTGTAATGATACAATTGTGAACGTTGCCATGAAGTTTCGACTACTTGTGTGCAGGGAAAACAGTGCAAGTAAGTATGACAACAGACTGAAGTAAATTTAAAAGGAACGTGGATGGGTAGCAGAGAATGACTGTGTGAAACTGTTTTCACAATACATTAGAAGCAGGTATTTTTTGAGATCATACATTAGTTATTACTTTTTAGAGTTTTTAGATAAAATTAGTTTTACATTTGACCTCTATGGATACTTTTTTTTATTTTATAGTTTTGTTTTTGAAAATACTTTGCAAAAAGTATGCTATTTAAGAACTAATACAGGTATATTAGTTGGTTCTGTCTGTTCAGATCGTAATCGGCTATTCAGCCAGTTTTACTGCTATTTCTAGCCACTCTTATCGAGGGTAGTAGGTGTTGTAGTGGGTTCAAGGTAGATAACACCAAAACAAAAGATAAATCGCTGGTCAATTGATCAGAAGACGTTTCAGCGTAGACATGTCAGTAAAAGTTTTCGTATGCACGTTGTAAACCCATTCAACTGCGACGACACTACATAGTTCTAGCTTATAGGAGGTAAGCATACACTACGTCATTACTTGACGTTAATATAACTGCTTATAGGCGAGTTTCCGCTGACGTCATTAGCATACAACGTACGTTTGAGAAGAACAGAGATAGACAACAACTGACTTTAAAACTTGGAAGTGCTTTTCAAAATTGAGTGACCCAAACTTTCGGTTCTATAAGTGTAGTTTCACAGAAGAAATTACCATTCAAAAATGCAAAACAGCTGCAGGCGAAAACGATAATGAGCCATACAATCTTTGTAAAAGTTTCGATTTTCCAATTTCAATTAATTATGAACGGATTACTCAGAATATCGATCTCATATTTCTCTCAGAGAAAGTTTATTTTGCAGAAACATTTCATTATTAAGAAGTTTTGTTTTTGTATCTGGCCTGGAAAAAAAAGTGCGTATACTAATGAAGCAAAAAATGTAAACAAAATCTTGCCTATAGGATAACTGGGATCATGTACGTTAACACTTACACAATGCACACACATATCAACATATAAACTATTTAGCAATTAGATTACGAGTTGGAGTTTTTTATAAATCAATAGTCAACGAAAAGCGAAGGGCAGAGTTGACTATAAGATTCATAGAAAACGTCAACGGTAGTCTAATTGTTTAATGAGAAATTTCTCGAGAATAAAATAATAACACAGCATCATGCTTCAAAGACAGACAGGATGTTTTTTCTTACCTTTAAATTTTTAGACCATATTTCGTTGCTGTCTCTCGTTTTGTGTTGAACTGTTCTGTCCATTACAAGCTTCAAGCTGTCTGCAGAAACGACTGAAATCGAGTAGCAGCCATATTGGATTTCAGGTTCAAAACCCTGCTCGCTGGCTATCACCTGATAAACAGAGTAGGAAGCCAATCAGATTACAGCATTTTCGATAGACAGTGACTAGATTTCTACTAATTAACAAATAGACCATTTGGGGGAGTTTTCTGTGAGTCAATTATTGTCAACGAGGCGCGAAGCTCGTATTCGAGATTAAAAATCAAGAAACAGACACACTATTCTTGCAAAAAGACCAGCACTCTCTTTGTAACTGGGCTCAAAAATGGCAACTATGTTTCGATAATGATAAAAGTGAAACAACGAGAATAACCCACTTGCGTGACAAGACCACTCCAAAATATTATATGAGCAAACCACTAAAAAATGTATACGTTGCATAAAAGACCTTGCAGTTACTATATCAAGCGATCTCTCTTGGAGTAAGCACTTTAGTAATACAGTGAACAAAGCAAACAAAACTCTCGGAATAATAAAGAGAACTATAGGAACTGCGAACAAGGAAGTGTTCATCACGCTATACAAGTCCCTTGTAAGGCCCTTTCTTGAATGTGCAGCCCCAGTCTGGAGTCCATATCTAGTGAAGATACACACGCCATAAAAAAAGTGCAAAGAAGAGCCTCTAGAATTGCCTTAGGTCAGGTCCGAGGACAAATGGCGTACGAAGAACGATGCAAAGTGCTCGGCCTGCCAAAGCTTTCATTGCGTCGGGATTACCAGAGTTTGATAGATTGCTACAAAATTGTGAATGGTTTTTCAAGCAATATTAGTACAGACGACTTCTTTGAGAAAACAAAGCTGTCATCAACAAGACAAATACATAAACATAAACTTTTACACAAACTGCGAGGATATATATATATATTCCTTCAAACACTCTTTTTCAATTAGAACTGTACAGCATTGGAACAATCTGCCAGCCGAAATAATTGCTGAATCAACTAGCTTAAATAATTTTTAAAAATAGTGAAAGAAGTTTTTAGAAATATGATTTTTATAGTTTTAACGTTCCTATCCTTCTATATGTGAGTGAGTGTGTGTTTGATTTTTGTTTAGGGAGTTATTCGATAGGGAGAACCTCTTAACTTCCTCTCAAGCTGCATCTTTTCCGTTTAAGATTTGATATTATAATCTTGAAAAAATATGTATAGGAGAAATTGAAAGAATTAACGGGTTAATAGATGGCAAAATGGAAGGCAAAAGAATCGACCCGTTTTTGCTGTGGCTGAGATATTTCAACTGCATGTCAGATAATATTGAGTATACTTGTCAAAATCCATTGAATTTTGAACATATCTGACACGTTAACATGAAAACGGTCTCACACGGGATCAAATTAGCCTGACCCTTAACACACTGTCACAGGTCCTTTGGAGCTCCACCCCGCCATTCATCAAATAAATTGTAACAATTTCAACCGCACTTAGTTATTAATTTGTAGCCAATTTGACATGGCTACGGCTGGAACTGCCAACCAGGAGTCAACAGGCTTCTCGGCCCTCACAGGCATGGGGTAAGCTAAGCGCGGTCACACCCCTTTCTTGTTAATCGGTAACATAAATTCACTGATATTAACTCTCTGGCCATGTTTTCAGATCCAAAATGCAATGAGACGGGCTTTCCTTTTGGGGAATTTCGCTGTGTCTCACAGAAAAGTACTGGTTCGTCTTCAACCCCTTCAGCCTCCACGTCAGCAAAGGATTCAGTGATAATCGATTCCCCCACCACTCCCATGGACAGTAAGAAAAACGTCTTATGGCTGACCCATTTCTCATAATATTTTCAGCTTTTTGTCTTTAAGTACGAAGGTTGAAACTTGTTAATATTGTTAAGGCGATAAAGTAACTTTCTCGTCAGCATTTAAACGTCCTCAATCTATTAAGTGTTTAAAAGTTAAAGAGTCACAACACGTCTTAAAACAATAAAATCTTAAAATTGTTCTCTGGATGAAGCTTTTTTCAAAAAAACACAAGCTTTCAGTTGTCGGCTACAACTTTTGACAAGTGTCACGTGTTTAAAGAGAACGTTTTGTACAGTTGAATCCCGGTAACTCGACCTGCCAATGGAAATTGAAGCTACTTCGAATAATCGGGGTTTCGAGTTACAGGGGTTGAAACTACAGTAAATATATGAGGTAAATATAAGGCCTGGTCAACACGAATCCGGATATTTTTTAAACTGTTTCTATTTATATGCGAATTGGCCTTCCATCCACTAGAAATCTGTGAATGCGCTAACCAAAACCGCATCTTTTTGAAACCGCTCTTCAGGGTGCAATTGTTGTTAGGTAGTAGAACTCTTCGGAAGCTGCACGAAGTATGTGCGAGTAAGCCCGAGAGGTCATCGACGTCATTCAGGGGAGACGAGAACTATTGAAAACGAGAAAATACGAAAACAGATCGACTAGACTACATATGGGCCGAGCGAAACGCGACAATTGTTTCTTTACAGGTTGAACGTACGTGCTTTTTGCAGTTTTGTGTATGTCGAATTGCTGCGAGTCAGGAGGTAAGATTTTGATATTTTGGTAATGGAGCCTGTGAAATTTTCTCTATCTTGGTTATCGAAGGATGCGTTGAACGAACTTTCCAAGAGTTTTGAAAAGCTTTTTTCCATTTATAGACGGAGAATCCCGAGACGAAACGAATTGTGATGGCTGGCCGAGTCATATGGCGACTTGTCACATTCGAAGTGAAACCATGTCCACGTTCACGAACCAAGTAGCCTATTATTAAGTTGCATTTTTAATAAACTATATTTTGTCTTGTAAAGTTTTCATTTCATATAAGGGTATTTTCAAAAAAAAAATGTTGTGTTTCAAATATTCGTTGTATTGAAAACATGAAGTGAGACCTGTAATATTTTGCGAATGCCGCTCACAAGCTAAATTTATATGTTACATTTATAGCTGCATTTTGTCGTTTTTATACAGGGTACCTGTAGTATTTTACACTAATACTATTGCCTCTGGTAGCTAGCTTCGTCTAAAGCTGGACGAAGTTTGCCCCAATATGCCCGAGAAGTTAACAACAGTCAACAGCACTCGGCTGGTAGATGAGAGTTATTAAAAACAAACAAATATGATACTAGATTGACAGGATTTATACGTACCAGCCTGAACAAAACGCAAATTCATTGACAGAAGCATTCTTGGATGTCTATAATATTTTTCATCAATCCAACTTCACTGTGGTATCCCACACATGTAGCCTTTGGCTACCTATTTTTTAATCCGCCGAGTTCGTGGATGTGTGCGGACGACCGAAACAAGATTTTTTCGAATCCTCTAACGTCATGAAATCGAGTCCAAGCTGTTATGAAAACTAACCGATTCAAAATGGCGGATAAAAACCAGGTGTTCACAACAAATACATTTGCGGTCTTAATAATATCCGGATTCATGTAGACGAGGTCTACGGGGAAATCGGTTTTCCTTCAAGTTAGCGGGAAGTTCGAGTTATAGAGGGTTTGAGTTATCGAGGTTCAACTGTACTTCACAATCCAGTTAGGATCATACAAGATTAAATAAAAAACAATTCGGCTTTACTTTCTTATTTCCAAGCTGATAGTTTTGCTGCCACATTTTGAGATACAAAATGCACTGAATCAGAACTTCTTCTTTGTAAATCTTGTTGTATTCAGATCCCCTCACTTCCAGTCCATCAACCTCTACAACAGAAGACCGATCGGTAAGTCAGAGAAACATGTCAATTGTTACAAGAGTTTTTCCGGTATTTCTAGCTCTTGTATGCAGGCATTCTGGTGGCACTAAATTTCCTGAAACCCCTAATGATTTTTTCGTGCCCTAAAAAGCCCAACTTTTTTGGCAGTTTTGAATTTTTCCTAAAGATATTTCATTTTTCTTTTGTTTAATGATCATGATTTAGTGTGGCTGGTGTCATTTAAATTGCTTGATATGGAATCTGTATCAAGAGGCTATAAGTGAACTAATTCTAAAGATGATCCTTCAACTTGTACATGTATTAGTCTTTATAACCCACCCAACAATTTTTGTGCAATCTCATTGGATAAAACGTATCACGTGGTACGAAAATCGGAAGGAGGTTATCAGCGAATATACCCCTTCCAATTTGATAACTGCCCTGCGATTATGTCGGCCGTTTTTAATTAAAACAACAAACGTTATTTTTCAAATTTTGAACAAGTTTAAACTTATAGACAAGGAAGTTAACCGAGTCTAACAACGAAGATTTCTAAAACTGACTGTTTAAACGAGAATTTTTACCACGCAAGACAGCGCAAAAAGTCGACAAAGTACGCCGTAAACGTATTTGAAGGTAAAAAAAAGCTGCAAGTCCGCTTTTGCTAAACAACAGTTTCAATAGCATCCTCCGATATACCAGCCACCGGAAGGGGTTTATTTACTAAATGGATATAACTTCAATGCCAATCAAGGCTTCAGATCTCTAATATTCAATCCATATCCGTCATTTTGCGATGCACGATCTTCTTCTCATTCTTTTGAGTATGTTTTTGTTGGAGTAGTAGTCGGGAAAATGTAAGTAGTCCCCCAAACACCCTATTTTCTTCCTACTTATTCCAATTATCCCTATTTTTCAGAGAAGTTGCTCCTTATTTTCTTCTTAAATTTTGAAACAGACCAGAATGCCTGCATTAACATGTCTATGTTATGTACAGCAATTGACTTGGTAACTGTATTTGCTGCTCTTTCATCTCACTGTTAATCAATTATAATGATAAACAACATTGACAAAAATCAAAGTGATAGTGATAACAACAATTAAAAAAAGGAAAAATGGTTTTTTTGGCTGATTTTTTTTGTATACAAACTGTTTACTTGTTAATCTTAGCATGTTGTCTTTAAAATAGAAACAGTGCACCAGAAAATATATCAAACTTTCTAACATAAAGTAAACGCTACATCAGTTTAAAACCCGCTCTTCTACTACCGGCAACTACCACACTTTATAACTACTCTAGATTAGATCAACGCAAAAAAAATCGCCTTCCACTGTCGGTAAATATCGACCAAAACATATATTCAAAAAGACAATCTACACAGCTTTATTTGAAGTTCTCCAAAAGCAAGACACCTATCGGCCGATCTTGACTCTATTATCTGAGAAATTAAAAACAATAAATTAACTTTTACCGTGATATTTTAAGGTTTCTTGCTGAAGAACAGA
>JAOBRD020109680.1:0-10185 GCA_027575215.2 Hydrozoanthus sils | reverse complement strand
ATAGCAGAACTTCTATAGATCTGAAGGGACTACCCTGGCTTTTTCTTTCTTTTTAAATAAAGGTTTCATCATCATCATCCTTGACTCGAGAGTGTGTTGATGTTAATAAACCCTTGTTGCAATCAATTAGGCTTGCCCAAACTTGATGATTATCATTCGAACGAACGCCGCATAATTGGTGTCAGGCCTTGGCGCTTAATGGAGGGCGGCGTTTATTGATAGTTCTGCTCTTAAATGCGAGGGCGGCGGGTGTTTAAGTTTTTTGCTTCCGGTGTTTGCTCGAAAATTGATATCGGTTCGCGTATTTCAATTGTTGTGTAGCTGATATATTTCCCTATATAAGTATCGAGGGAGGGACAAAGAGGCAATGGTTGGGGTGATTGTCTTTCTGCTTCTACTACTTTTCATAACAATTTTCCTTCTTTTTTTTGACTGCGACATTTTATTGAAATGCTACGAGTTATTCGGAATAAGTCCGGAACACAAATTGCGCGGCAAAATTGTGTGGGTCACCGGTGCCTCGAGTGGAATTGGCGAGTGTTTAGCGTATGACCTTGCTCGCTGCGGCTGTAAATTGGTTCTATCAGCGAGACGGAGGGAGCAGCTCGAAATAATCAAGGAACGCTGTTCAGGTGAGGTGATTGTAAGTGGCTGGAAAACTCATACACCTGAGCTAACTCAGTTCAGCTTAAGTATGGTTACCTATAATATAAACTTTAATACTCGAGTTCTTTTAAAAATCGGTCAGCAAGAACAATGAATAGCCAATTTTTGATATGCTCAAAAAAACTTTTAGCTTTTATTTTTGCCGTTGGAAGTTGTTAGGCGGTGACTTTGGTTTCGAGAATATTTTTTGGCCCTTCGTCGGTGCGACTGATTCCTAATTTTGAATTTGCTCCGACGAAGTTGAAGGGCCAACACTCGAAACATCAGCACCGGTAAAAACTCTTTACCGCTAACGTCTTTTTAATAGGTTGACCAAAAACTACCAGCTGAGTCCAGCTGTTTTATTGGCATTAAATATAATGAGATTCGTGTGAAGCGGAGTTTGTAAACATGCACGATTGTTGATGAATGTAACATCCAAAGTCGAGACTTTCAAAATATGTTTTCATAAACAGCGAAGATGAATTTTAATTAGTGTTTCGTTTATTGTAAACGGAAAGAATAATCCACCGATTAGTAAACATTCAATATAACAAAATACTGGGTCACCACGTGAGAGCAATGTGGCATTTGATTGGCGGATGAGTTCTAACGTCAGGGCGTGGTGAACAGAAGACCTTGTAACTGCGAAATAATTGTATGAAATTATATGCTCAGATAAAACACAAGTATGAATAGATATTCAAGAATTTAAAATGACTGTTAAAATGGAGGCATGTACTAAAACCTGGAACACCGGAACGAAACAAAACGAAACGAAACGACCGGAACCGCCGGAACGAAAGAAACGGAACAATCGGAACGACCGAAACGAAACTATCTGAACTATCGGAACCGATATGAAATATAGAAGATTTAAATTTAACATATAATATTTAAAAACTATATAAAATATTCCTCAATGTTTAGTCTACCTGAAGTGATAATACACACGATCAAGTACAATGAACAACAAAACTAGAGTACAACCTGCAGCTTTAGTGAAGTGCGAACGCGAATATCAGGCTTTAATCATACGGGTTTTTACCATAAAGTATTAGGCCATTAAAACGCTTTTCGATTCAGTGTTTAGTCTTTACTGGGAAGTCGTGAGTCTACACTAGCTAGGCCTCTGAAATATTTACCACCCGAGACGTTACGAATAAAAGCGGCTTTAGTTCATTGTTACTGTTTTGTTAGCATTTCATAAAAAGTGTATTTGGGAAGCGAGGGAAAGCAAAAGTGAGAGCGTGATCGCCTGCACTGACCACTGCGACACTGTTTATAGAATCCAAAAGTTGGATAGACTAATCTCCGCATTGATCCGTTCTTGTCTCTTTCGAAAGGTTTTTATTTAGTTTTCTGCCTTTACTGCCTGAACAGAAACTAATTTCTAAACGGCAAGTTCTTCACAGTACGTTTTTAGGTTTCCTGCTGGTAAAGTCTAAAATCATATTCATTGTACCACGGTGCGCCGAGCAAATGATAGCCGAACTATTTCAACTCCAAGCGCTTAGCTTCAACCGGTTTTTTCTTCTCTTTCATAAGTTATATGGGTATGGTCATCACTTCACGCAAACTCAACATTTAGAAATTGAGTTTTTATATTTCATATCGGTTCCGGTAGTTCCCTTGCTTTCGTTTCGGTCGTTCCGATTGTTCTGTTTCTTTCGTTCCGGTCGTTTCGTTTCGTTTCGTTTCGCCTCCGGTGTTCCGGTGTTCCGGTGTTCCGGTGTTCCGGTGTTCCGGTGTTCCGGTGTTCCTGTGTTCCGGTGTTCCGGTGTTCCGGTGTTCCGGTGTTCCGGTGTTCCGGTATTCCGGTGTTCCGGTGTTCCGGTGTTCCTGGTTTTAGTACATGCCTAAAATGGAGAGCGCCGCGACAGTTGAAAAATTCGAAATTATATATATAAAAACCTTTCTAAAATAACCCCTATAGTGAGACATTTGCAATAGTATAATTAAAAGTTTCAAGAGTACTTTAGTTTCTCATCAAAGTGCCGAAACCACCTCCGCCAACGCCCTGTCTCGGTTCAAATACCAAGAAAAATTATGGATTTTTTTTTTGCGCGTACAACCAAACGCGTTCGTATTTTTTTGACACAAATTTCTGGAATTATTACCCACTTATTGTGCTTACTGCTGCACTAGTTTGATTTTAGAAACATGGTAGCTTTAAAACTATTTGAACTGTTAGAAAAACCCCATTTGAAGAACCCGTGGGAACAGGCTGAAAAGTAGCCAACTTTAGGCCGGAAAAATGATACCGGCAGACGCTTTTCAAAATTGAACTTATAACCATCTTAAAGCACATATAATTAATATTCTATTGTATGAAAAAAACTAAGCCGGTCCGTAAAAAGTGTTTTGTTGAGAACTAAAAATGCGAAGTCCATATTTTGCCTCGTCGTCGGTCGAAAGTTACAAGCTTTTCCGTTACCATGGTGATTTTATCCAAACTTCGAAACCTTGTCTATTTCAATTTCGCCAGTTTGCAAATTCGCATTGAGAAAGAGTGATCCATAACTTAGCCCTCTAGTCATTTTCCTTAAAGTTAACCGCTCAGAACACAAACATAAAGAGATCAAAAATCATGCCTATTAATATTAGACTTATTAATTCGACTAGGCCGGCATAATGACACGATCGATACTGCAATAATAAAAAAAAAAAAAAATAGTATGAAACTAATCTCTACTGAAAAAATCTAGCCTGAACTTTTAAATCTCTTACCTTTGTGTTTGTCTAAACTACCTCGAAAAGATAAAATATTTGCAAAAGACGCACCAGTTATTAAAGTGCCCCAGCTATTGGGGGGTACTCAGTCAGTTTCCTGCAAACCTGACTGACTTGCTTGGAAAGTTACTAACTGCTGTGGGAACATCTGTGGTCATTCTTCAAATGATAATTCCGAGCCGATTGTACACAAGCGTAATTCATTAACAACCTCGTAAAGCGCATCTGATCTAAAAAACCGTTAATTAAAGTTATTGTATCGACGTTTTCATAGTTCATCAAATCTCTCAATTGTTAAATCACCGCTCATTCCCCGCGTCCGTGACAGTCACATGAAGTTAAATCCCTGCACTTTGATCCCGGCTCTCAAGTGACAGTAGTTAAATTCACGGCTCCCCGGGGGAACAACACTGTTAAATACTAGTTAAAGACTGGCTATGGACGCGCTAAATGCTCGGCATGTCGCGGGGCCGTGGGTTTCAATTGACTGGCGCATAAAAGTCAGCACACAGAACAAAGTATTCAGGTATTACTGTTGCTTTGATATCCAATATTCACCTCCGACTATTAAAAAGTATACCAATATATATGAACAATTTTTCGACCGACTGTCATCTTCGTTTATCTAAAGATGACCTTAGTGTCGAAAACGTTCATATCATAAACTTCAAAACTTTAAACATCAAGTCAGCCTTTTAATTTATATCATTTGTTACGTTTTTTAAATAGCTGAAAGAATCAAATACTCAGTTCACAATTTGATCCCCCTTTCTGTGACGATAGATCAAATTGCAGAATTTCGGAACGTGTCGACTCAACTGAAATAAACATAATTTTTGCAGTTGCTTTTTAACTTAAACTACTACATCAAAAGAGATAATCATTGTTATTGTTGTTTTTTATTAAAGAAAATGACTCCTGTTCACATTATTGTTGTTTTCACTCGGCTGTAGTTTCTTCGGCACTGTTACCTTGGTAACGGTACTCGACATTCCCTAGAATTATCAGCTTGTGTTTTGGTTTCTCCACGGGATACTTTTTACGGGCCGGCTTAGCATTTTTCGCACAAAAGAATATGGAAAATGTGCTTTAAGATGGTTATAATTTCAAATTTTGAAATTATAATTTTGAAAAGCGTCTGCCAGTATCATTTTTTCCGGCCTAAAGTTGGTTACTTTTCAGCCTGTTCCCACAGGTTTTTCAAATGAGGTTTTTCTAACTGCTCAAATAGTTTTAAAACTACATGTTTCTAAAATCAAACTAGGTGGGTAATAATTTCTGAAATTTGTCACAAAAAATATGATCGCGTTTGGTTGTACACGCTAAAAGAAAATCCGTTCTTTTTCTTGATATTTTGAACCGAACAGGCGTTGGCGGAGGTGTTTCCTAATTTTGAAAAAACAAAAGCGTTCTTGAAACTTTTAATTATACGACTGCAACTGTTTCACTATAGGGGTCAACTTAGAAAGGTTTTTATAATTTCGAATTTTTAAACTGTCGCGGCACTATCGATTTTAACAGTCGTTGCCTCTTAACAGTATTCAGAGAACCTTGGGTTTTACAAATTGAAACTTATATTGCACATTTATTAAGAAACAACTATTTTAGTCAGGTTCTGATGTAATCGAATTTGAGTATAGTATATAGACGATTTTATACATGCTATAACCTTTGAAAAACATGAAACTTTTTCACGAGTTTTTTCTTTTCAATTGCTACAACCAATGGCTTACTACATAAATTCAGGTTAACACACTAACTTGAAAATATTTATCATTATAATTTACATAACATAACTTGGGTGTAAAACTTTCTAAATCAGATTACAGGAGAGACTAAAAATGGAAAAAACTTGAGCGTACATTAAACTTTGACTAAATAAAAAAAAGCTTCAGATCGGTATTTCACCACTCGGCTGGCGACAGATAAAAAAGAAGAGAAGATGGCTCATAGTACTGACTTTTATCAATCACTTTCTTAACCCAAAGTAAATAAAGAACCATTAAAATTCCAATAAATCTTAATACTATTTTTATTATCATTAATAATACTATTAATATTATCATTTGATGCCTTATCAAAATTAATCCAAAGGTAAAGTAATGTTGTGTGGCTTATCTCAGATGTGAACCTTTTGAAAATTATTTTTGAAAAGATTATTAACATTGTTCTTATTTTTACTGTTATTTATTAATATTATTATTATTAACTTTTTCAGTCCTGGCCAATTTTTTTCACCCAAAAAGGGTCTAGTGCAAAAACGATTTAAGTGACTTTGAAAGAAATGCTAAATTCTCCCAACGGTTATGAAAAGTTAATAGGGATGACAAGGAAGAACAACAACTCTGTCAATAGTCACTTACAATTTTTTTGCCCTAGACCCTTTAATTATCTCTACACACATTTTATTGTTATAAGTATATATAATTTAATGTAACTTTTTTTTATAGATATAGTGTTAATAAAACAGTATTACTATTGTTGTTGTTGTTATTACTATCATTATTATTATTATTATTATTATTATTATTATTATTGTTACACAAAAAGGGGTGCCTTCCTGTTTTTTTATGCACAGAAATTGCTGAGCAGAAATTTCAAGGGTCATTCCACAAGGAAGAAGACATCTTGGTGGTGCCTCTTGATATCTCTCAGTTTCACTCACATTGTCAGTGTACACAGCAAGTTTTAACCCATTTTAACAAGGTGGAAAAAGATTATACCTGTTGAGGGGAAGGGTCAGGTGTGGGATGGGAGTTTGATATTACCCTATTTGACAGAGTAAGCGTCAATGCTCATGTGAGTGCCCACCTACAGCCAATTGGAGCAGAGTGGCGGATAGTTAATTTCTCCATTAAATACAGCCTGGTGTTGCTGAAGCATTTTGTCAAAATCCCTTGGAGTGACAAGTTTGATCAGTGATACTCTTTGCTTTGTGTTTATCTTATTGGCCAAGGGTCATGCATAGATATTAGTTGCTTGTAAGCCGATTCAAAGGAGTCCTTTCCTTGTCAATGCGAGTGCATACAAGAGTACTGCGAAGAGGCAGCATTGATCAAGATTTAAATTAAATTGTACCAGTGTTTGAAATATAACTCTAACCTATGAAGTGAAATTACTTAAGTTCAGTTTGAGAGGAGAAATTAAGAAACTTAGTAACAATCTCTTTTGAGTTTTGCTTTTAGATAACTGATATAAAATAAACACCCAATTGGATTTCCACATGTCAGGAGTGAGGTAATCTTGTAGTTATTGTTGCTGGCATTTTCTTAAACAACACTGAAAACTTTCAAAGATTTTTGTACATGTATAATGGAGAAGTCAGTAACTTGGAAAGAAAGTTACAAAAACGTGCTCCTCAAGTCTGTGCTCAAGTTAGGTGATGTTGACTAGGTTTCCAATGCAAATCTTTTGTAAGATGTAGTTGTATCATTAATAATTTTCACCATGCTCAAAATCAATAGTGTTACCCATTGTGCTAAACAATGTTTTCTTTTGTATTACCTGCACCATCACAATTTTGTTTAAAATTAGGTTGACATCCTGGTAAATAATGCAGGTCAGGGTCAAATAGCACTTGCGACAAACTCTCCTGACATAGAAATAGAACAAGCCATGATAAACATCAACACCCTTGGTACTATTTCATTGACAAAGACCCTGTTACCAAGTATGATACAGAACAAACAAGGGCATGTTGTTGTCATCAGCAGTTTAGCAGGAAAAGTTGGTAGGTATTAGATATTTTAAAATACTTGATTTTTGTAGGTTTTGTTTGAGCAGAGGGGGTTGTAGTTAAGGGGAAGAAAGTTAACTTACCCTGGTATGAGTAAGTAACAATGAGAAATCTGGAGAGTTATTTGGCTTTATGATTATATTGATTTTTAGCAAGTTGTTCAAAGGAGAAATGGTTTGTGAGGAGAAGATTTTGTGAACACCACTTTTTTTAAAATCTTTTTCTTATGGAACTCTAGATCTTTTCAACTTCCTTTCTGTTAAACATTTCGTATGATATTGAATCCAAAAGTGCACAAATTAACCCACAACCACCAAATGCTCTTATTTGAGTTATTGCCGACTCAAATCAGTGAAAAGTATCTGCCAGGGTTCATAAACTTTCAGAATTTTGAAAATCCAAGGTTTTCAAGGGCTGGTTTTTTTTTGTTTTTTTTCCAGGCTTTTCCAAGGCTCTTTAAACCCAGAATGAAAGCAATAATGTTCACAATCATATGTTTAAACAACTTTTTAACAGTTAATGTCATAAAAAGTTGTATTCATTGAACTTAATTTTATAATAACAACAAGCAAAAATCAAGTCTAAAATCTTCACTGTTACTTGAGGCGAAGAAAAATGCATCATTTGGCAAGTTTAATTTTTCAACAAAATTCTATGAAATTTTCCAGAGCTTAACAAACAATTTCCAGGGCTTTTCCAGGAGTTTCCAGGGATTTAAAATTTTCCATGGTTTCCAAGGATTTCCAGCTGGCCCAACACAAACCCTTAACTGCATAGTTTATGTTACAATGCTATTACTTGAATTTATCTAATTCAGGGTTGCCACAATCAGCTTCGTACTCTGCATGCAAGCACGCCCTACAAGTATGTATGCTCTCTTCTCTTGGAGTTATCTACTATCATTATAATGGTGGTACTCAATCAATATCATATTTCTGTATTCAGATTTATGAAAATGGCATTTATTTTGGGTCAAAATTCTGAGGCTGGGATTTAATTTTTGTCATCTTATGATCATGATATTATAATAATTATTGTTATATTATCTTATTATCATGTCGCTGTTTTTTTCTGGTCAGAAAAATGAAATCTCATAAAAAATACTTCTTCATTCCTGAAGAAAGCTTGAAAGACATTAATAAGAGAGATCAAATCAAGATAAATTGGCATTAATGAATAACTATCTAGTACTTATAATTACTTTGTTTAAAAATGTTACCATCTCAGTCTAGTTGTTAGTACCCTTAATGCAAGATAGCAAGTTTGAAAGAGTTCACCTTTGGTTTTGTTACTTTTAAGTACATCATACTAGTTAATGAAGTGTACTTTGGGTATTTAAGATATAAAAGTATTAAGATATAACAGCCAGTTTGTTTTGCCAAGTTGACACTGTTCTTATTGTGTTAGGGGTACTTTGATTCACTTCGCACAGAACTGTTTGGTGAAGGTATCAGTGTTACTACTGTGTGCCCTGGGTCAGTTGTGTCCAGTGGTATTATGAAGGCATTTACAGAGGATATGAATGTGGTAAGCCACAGTGCTGCTCTTGTGCTTGTTTTGCTGTCATTAATTACAACACATTTACCTTACACACAAAATCTTTTTTTTTTTGTCAGAAAAGTGATACAAAAAAACATATATTTTTGAAATTGGGATATTTGGAGAACACTTGTTTAGTTATATATACTGTATTCAGTGGATATAATATTTTGTCAAACAGTCTGTAAAGTACATAAATTATAACATTACTGACTAGTTATTATTATTATTATTATTATTATTTTTAATTTGTAACAACTATTAATTTAACATAGTTTTCAAAATGTACAATACATGTATAGGCATTATTTGAATGCTTTTGCTTATAAAATATTATAATATGATAAATAGTTTAGTTTCTGGTGACCACAATGTTGGTCAGTTATTTAACAAAGAGTTTTGCCATCTCTTGAAGTTGTTTGGAGACAAAGTCAGTATGACTATGAAAGAGAACAGCGTTGTAAAGCGGATGCTAACATCTCGATGTACAGAGCTGATTCTTGTTGGAATAGCAAATCAACTGGATGAAATTTGGATATCAACTAACCCTGAGTTAATGGTTGCTTACTTTAGCCAGTACTGTCCGCTCTTCTTTGGCATGTAAGTTGTACGTTGCTGTAACGAAGATGGTACCGCAAGTGAGGACTCTCCCCAATCCTCCTCACTCTCCCCAATCTCCTTGCTCCTGAGCCGCATCGATATATCCTGTGTACTTTTTTTTTAACAATATTGAACCAAAAAGATTTTTCTGAGGCCCATTGTGTTTATTTCTTATGGCAAATTTGTTTGAAAGGTGGAAACCCTGTCGTTGTATGAAATAGAGTAACGAGTCCTGTGATAAATACAGCCAACTAGCTCGAAAAGCTCCTCGCAAGATTACGGCAATCGTGGACGACGGCTGACAAGAAACACTCTTGCTTGCCTGCTAACGTTGAATTCCCTTTCAAATCCTTCAATTGTTGCAACTGATAACACACTCCCTTAGGCTTATCACTCAACTCAAATTGCAAAAACAAGCTTAACTTCCAGCAGAGTTTAAAAGTCGCTGTTCACAATCTCTTTGAGGTCGTTAGTGGTAACCTCCCTGGTAATGATGTCCACCATTTTCTTGCGGATGGCTTTGACCTGACTATGCTTAACATAACAAGTTTTCTTCTCTTGTTTTCACTTCACCAAAAATGTCTGTAAAAAATGCGCGAGAATGGCGTGGCGATGCGTGAGAGCTTGTGAAGGACCTCAAATGCGTGTGTCTCACGCGAAATGCGTTAGAGTTAGAAGGTCTGAGATTCCAACGTGCAGCTATTCAGTATCCATTTGTGTTATCTGCCATCGTTGTTGTTATTATATATGTTGTTAGATAAGCAGATTTGTTTACTTTTTCCTTTAGAGTCCTGAAGAGGTTTGGCTTGAAACTAGTACAGAAGCTCCAAAAACTGAGCACAGTGGGTATGTGTTCAGTGTCTTTATTCCAGTTATTCTTAACCTACTAACCTCCAGCCAGTTTGTCATCCCAATTTTTTTGGGGGGGAGGG
>JAOBRD020109466.1:0-10185 GCA_027575215.2 Hydrozoanthus sils | reverse complement strand
TCCCCCCCCCCCTGGGAATATTGGGTGTTCTTGGTAATTTCAGGAAATAAACAAGATGTTTACACTAGCCAAAAGTGTATCAATTAATTTGTTTAAGTCTTGACTACTGCTTTTGGGAAACATACAATATCTGGATCACTTTAGTAATCATGATTTGGGGATCCAAGCAGAATAAGCAATGAAGTCCTGAAAACAATACTCAACAGAAAAGGGATCCTAGATAACCAATCACTGTCTTATTTTGAATGCTGCAATGTACCATGATAAGAGATTTTTGGTAGAGTTACAAAACATGAACTTAATTAATTACAAGTCAATAACAGATCACAGACTTAATTTTAACCCAATAATGGATTGCAGTTATATCCATTAATGGATCACAAATTTATTTTTTACCCTTATAACAAGTTGAAAATGCAATCACCCAGATCATTGAGTTGTTTGTATATTTGTTGTCCAGTTTCAGTCATTAGCTACTCGTATATGTTGTTGTGTACACAAATGATTTTTAACAATGTTTGTTATAATTGTAGATGCCAGCAGTACATGACTTTGGCCTGTTCATGGCACTCATTGTAAGTGGCTGCTGGTTTACTGTCCTGTTCACCATCCCACCTGCACTCAACCTGTGGTACAGATACATTGGTTGGTGTGAAGCAAGTTTAGGAAATCTACTACATCTGCATATTTCATCCAACAGGGATAGCCACTCATCTTTGCCAGGTTGGAGCAGATTGTATATATGATAAATGAATTATCGTCGCCGTGAGATGATGGGAAAAGCTGACGTTTCGAGCGTTAGCCCTTCGTCTGAGCATCATGATGATAGAGTTTAGCTACTGATGATGTTCATTTTCCTTAAAATCTAAGAAGCATCATTTCGGTGACAGAGAGCATAACTTTCAGAAAGTAGCATAATTTTGGCATAATTTCTAAAAAAATATGAGCACTGCTAAAAGCATATTATGCTTTTTTTTCGAGCACAATCTGCCAAAGCCTACCATACTTATCATATAATCGCCTTCGACAGCTGCTAAAACTCAGGCTTAAAATTTATTTTTTAAGGGTTCAGTACAGGCTTAGTTCCTTCTGACCCGTTAGGCCTTAGTGCCATTTTACTGGCTGTCTCCTTACTAGCACATAGTACAACATTTCAGATTTTACGTCATCAACCAGATCCAGCAATCACTGTTCTTTCAAAGTCTGTTAAAATAAGTAAAATTCAATTTCTTGTAAAACATCAATAAAGTAACAAGGAACAATGTTACATTCATTTTATTGCTATTATTATTCAATTACAAGTGCAAGATTACCAAAACTTCATTAAATCTTAAAAGAGAAACTACAGTAGAATTAGTTACAGGATATTTTTAGACCCCAGTTATTGCAAATCACCCTCACTGACACACCAATCATCAAGGGGAGACTTTTTGTAACACACACACAAAACCAGTTTCACAAAATTTCACACCATCATAAAGGACCACGGTATACTGCAGAATGTCCTCTGAACAACGTGGCATAGTGTACTCCCCAAGACCTTTGATATAATTTGCTCAATACTATTATTAAATGACAAAAACCATTAACTATATTTGTCCACTACTGTTTCAGTGCCATTCTTTTAGGCAAATACGTCCTGTTTTGAAAAGAAACCCATACTGTCTCAAGGTGGTTTCTTCAAACTCAAGATGGGCTTTTTATTTTCTAGTTGGGCTTAGGCTTGTTTGTGAGATTTTTCGGTATAATTACAATTAATGTTTTATGCCTTGTGTGTGAAGTTGTTGGACAGTGGTATTTTAAGTGTTGAACCTTTGAGTCAAAGTTGTTTTTATTGCTAAATTCTCCCAACTAGAGCATACACTTAGTCGATGGTGCAGTAGCTGAGCAGTTAGCATGTTCGTAATCCTAGGGTCGCGAGTTCGAGCCCCGGTCGGACCACTCTGTTGTGTCCTTGAGCAAGAAACTTTTACCTGACTTTGTTCTAGTCAACTCAGCTGTATAAATGAGTACCAGTTCTGCTGGGACAGGGAGCTAACCTGTGATAGATAAGTGCCCTGTCCAGGGGTAGTCGAAGACTCTAATCAGCTTAACACTACAGAAACCGGAGATTTGCGGCCGCCGTATGAGCCACTTAGGCTCGAGAGGGGGTTTAGCTTTTAGAGCATACACTTTAGTAGGACTAGTTTGGGAGAATTTAGCTTTTCATCTTGAGTAAATTGTTTTGTTTGATTAGTACTCATTTTCTCATTACTAAATGTCTTATTTTGTTTGTATTATGTAAGGAGTAGTTGGATATTGATAACTGACTGAAAATGTTAAACCCTTATTAGGGCACAAACTCATTGACAAAGACTTAAAACTTTCAACTACAAGATTATTTTCAAGAGTTGATAAGTTAGAATGATAGTCATGGTTAACCCTTTCGGCCCCAGTCATTTATCAACATCTAACTTCTCCTTACATAACTCATGCAAATTAGGTCATTTTGTAATGAGAAAAAAGGAAACTGATCAAACATAGAAAACTGCCATTTGAAGATGAAAAGCAAAATTCTCCTAAACCGGTAACAGGAAAAGTATGGGCTCTAGTTGGAAGAATTTAGCAATACACAATTTAGCGTATTTAGGGTTGAAAGGGCTACTAAATTTGTTATTTTTAACAGAGGCATTCTGGTACTAAGCGAGTGATATATGGAGCAAGTGAAGTTCTCAATGCTACCCAATTTGTTAAGCAAGTAAGCTTTTCTTGTGGTTTCAAAACAGCTGTAATATTATTAAGAGCGGTGTAGTTTTAATTATAGTGTTTTTCATAAAACTTGTGTCAAAATGTATTTCTCCAGTAATGGACAACAGTTGTATAGAGTTGATAGTGTAAAGAGAAATAATTTCCTTTGGGTTGCAAGGACTGGCACTAGTTTGTATGTGATTATAAACATAAAGAAGGAGTTGTGTACAATTATGTAATTGAGGAGACCGACATAATAGTGTGTTGTGTTGTTTTATGTTAGGGGTAGAACTTAGGGGCACTAGAAAGTTAAACTTCTAACACACGAGATTGACTTACAAGTATGTATCTTAAAATGAACATGTCCGAAAAAAATTTTGAATTGAACAAAACGCGACCGTTTTGTGGATCTTTGGAAACAATAAAATCAACAATCAAGGTGATGTAGATTAAGGACATGATGTCAATATAACGTTGATTAAGGAACACTGCTCCTCGTACAGCCAAAACAGTGGAATGTAACAATGCCGGAAAGATGTGTTACAGTTTGGTTTTCTTGATCCGTTTCTTAAAAACTTTCCTCCTCCGATAGAATTGTTTTTATTTTGATGCAACGCCACGCAAATTCTTTGATCTACGTAATAGTGAGCCTGTCGTCCTTGCGATCAATGACAAATGTTTACCAAATAAATGTAGAACTAAGAGCTTCGTAAAAAATGCGAGTTCTGTTAAAATCAAAAACCTTTTTGTAGACGTTCATTTTAGAATATGTGCTTTGAGATAAGCCAAGAAAATATAAATGGTTATTAGTCCCACCAAATCACCCTGAAACACCCAGCTTTTATAGACCTGTTTGAAGTACAGTGTAAACCCGTCCTTAGGTGACTGTATTAACGGGGTCCCACTGTAGCTGTAAAGGAGCAATATTAAAATTCTAATGTGGCACACTTTATAGTTTTCCTGCACTTTTAAATTCAAGGGCAAAAAGAAGCTAGTACAACAACATACTACTTTATTTGACCTCGGACAGTGTTGTGGCTGGCCAACGGCGAAGTTGCTGAGCGGTTAGCGTGTTCGACTCGTAATTCTCGGGGGCGCAAGTTCGAGCCCCGTTCGAACCGTTGTGCTGTGTCCTTGAGCAAAACATTTTACCTGTGACTTCATTTGGCTTGCAATTTTCTTCGTTAAACTAGTCCCATGATTCCGTTCGACCAATGATACAAATTAAGTGATGGCGTACAGGTTGTTTTGATATCGTGGAGTAACACAGCATTGATATTACCATAGTTGTAAATGGACTTGTCTATAAAAATGATAATAAATTGTTATATGATTCGGACCGGTTAATTTCGTTTTGGACCAGTCAAAAATTGTCCTTGACCAGTTAAGTTGACCCAAACGGACCAGCTAGAAAAACCCCTAATTTCCCCCCCTGGGTTCCAATAAAACAAGTTTCACAGACTGTTTCTATAGGACTTCCTGTAATTTCCGGGCGATTAACTGCACGGCAGAATACCCGCACCACTCGTTTTGGCCACAAAAAGAAAAATAGATAAGCCGATTACCCGCACCGGTAGATAACCCGCACTCGAAAACAAAAGATAATATGCGAAAGAGTTTGAGAACTTACAAATTTGAAGGATTTTGGTTTTTCCAGTTCTCAGATTGTCCCAGTAGGCCAACTGCTATATTTAGTGCAGTCATTTGTTGTTCCATTTGTTGTTGATAGCCAGAGAACTATTTGTTGAAAAAAGCTTGCCAGCTAGAAGGGTGTTCTATCATGAAGATATTGGGGTTTTTTTTTCCATTTTTTTCCTGGAGTGATAGTGTGTTAACTCATACTATGTTGTCTGTAGTGTTCTATCTTATCAAGCGCCACTGAGGCATTTACTTAGATTTTGACAAATGAATCTTGATTTGTTTTCAGCTATCTCATCTTGGGCAAGAATCAGTTTAAGTTGAGTTATAACAATATCACCTTGGAGCAGTATCACCTTGGTCCATCCTTGTTAGATGAAGAGGCCACTCCAGACGATGTAGAACACTTTTACTCCTAGGCTCTGTGCTCATGGCGATTGCAAACTCTTGGGTGCATTAATGCTTCAACAAGTGTTCATGGTCATGGTTCATTAAGCAATATGTCCTCAAGAGTAGCTTCTACCTTGTCCACAGAATTTTCTTTTTTGTCATTGAAGAGTTGGCATTAAGGGAAATACAAGAAAAGTTCTACTCTCTCTAGAAAACAAGCCTTTTAGATTACTGTACACACAGTCCAGAAGATTCAGATTCTGAAACATATACAAACAGATTAGATTTTACATATTAGTTTTTTAGATTAAAAAGGGATTCTGCCTTTCAATTGTTACCAAAAAGAAGCAACATCGGATATTAATATTATTTTAATGAGTTTGGTATTTTTGTTCATCAGTTGTTATGAGGGTGTGTAGAGGCCCCAAGCGTAATAACTGGCTCCAAACGTAATAATGGTGGCTCCAAGCGTAATAATGGCTCCAAGCGTAATAAGGGTGGTTCCAAATGTAATAACTAAAACAACTTAGTAAAATTGTTCATGTAGTCAGTCTAGGTTTTAATCATGTTGTCACGTGATGTGACGTCATCAAACCTTTTATGTTAAATATCTCGGGAATCGAAAATTGTCGATCTACCAAACTTATATGTTAGAAGTTGTTCAAAGGCCACGAGGTAAAATGCGTTTCAGTTAAAACAACATTTTTTTTATTCCTGCTTTTTTGCCTAATGCAATCGAATAGATTTTTGTAGACAATAAGCTATTTGAGCGTCAAGGCTAGTAGATAGCACTTACAAATTGGCAGAGAGATTGGACAGATTTCCAAAACTTTGACAAAGACTTTTATTACAATTGGGGCCAGTTATTACGTTTGGGGCCTCTGTTGAGGCCCCAAGCGTAATAACTGGCTCAAAGCGTAATAGGGGTGGCTCCAAGTATAATATAGCCCCAAGCGTAATAACTGGTTCCAAGCGTAATAGGGGTGGCTCCAAGCATAATATAGCCCGATGCGTAATAACTGGCTCCAAGCGTAATAGGGGTGGCTCCAAGCATAATATAGCCCGATGCTTAATAACTAGCTCCAAGCGTAATAGGGGTGGCTCCAAGTATAATATGATTCTAAGTGTAATAAGGGTGCAGACAAGACACATCCCCTATAAAATATACTTAGAAACTGACAAGGTGCTGGTCATACAAGTTTTTGTATGAATCGCGGCTTGTTCAGCGATCACAATATCACTCGGCCAGCTGTTTGGTCAATCTAATACGCCATTGCAAACGATGCAATTTTTGCGATGCTCGTTTTTCTTTCCCCTGACTGATGAGTTTTTTCACGTGCAAATTCCCACACGGCTTACAACAACACGCTAGTGTTCGATTTCGGCGGTTGTGTATTTCGTGATAACGTTGCAACACTATTCATAACTTGCACTGTCAGGACCTTGTCATGTTTTTTTGGGTATCTTATAGGGGGATGGGGAAGTGTCTAGTTTGCACTCTTATTACGTTTGGAACCAGTTATTACGCTTGGGGCCTGAACAGAAGCCCCAAATGTAATAACTGGCCCCAAGAGTAATAACAGTCTTTGTCAAAGTTTTGGAAAATCTTTTCAATCTCTCTGCTAATTTGTATGTGCTATCCTCTCGCTTTGACCTCTCAAATAGCTTACTTTCGACAAAAATCCATTCAATTGCACTAGGCAAAAGAAGGAAGATTTTAAAAAAGTTGTTTTAGCTGTAACGCTTTTTATAAACTCGTGGCATTTGAACAATTCTAACATGTAAGTTTGGTAGTCGATCGTCCGACAGTTTTCAATTCCTGAGGTATTTAACTTAAAATGTTTGATGACGTCACGTCACGTGACAACATGATCGGCCTAAATTTGTTTCATGAAAAATTTTACTAAGTTGTTTTAGTTATTACATTTGGAACCACCCTTATTACGCTTGGAGCCATCCTTATTACGCTTGGAGCCATTATTACGCTTGGATCCAGTTATTACGCTTGGGGCCTCTACAGGGTGCATGAAAAAAAAAGGAAAATATCCCAGTTCATGTCTCAGGAAATAAAATTTAATGTATCTGGCATTTTATTCGTGAAATTTAGTGTAGGCTTAATTATGCTCCTAAACAACTTGTCACTAGACTACCTTAACTATACTACCTACTAGCCTTCATTTAGGACAAGCCACTAACCAACCTAACGTTTGATTATTTTTGTCACCAGTCTGTCTATGCAAACTGAGGTGCCAACTTTTATTGACCTTTCTCATAAACGGCAGCGATTTTATATTCTTTTGTTTATATTCAAATTAGCCCGGTTAGCCTCGCTTTCAGCAACAGATTCTTTTGTTTTCTTAACTCGAGAGTGAGGCTAACCGGGCAAATTGAATATAGACAAAAGAACATCAAAACCGCTGCCAATTATGAGAAAGGTCTATGCAACATATCAAAATATTAGTTCAAGTTATTGAACTGATGAACGGTATACAAATGGGGAAAAAAAGCCTTTTACATCAACAAAAAGAAGTTTGACCATGATGATTCACAATTGATAACAGTATAAAGAAATATTATTAACAAGTACTATGAGAAAAACTGTTTATCTTTGGTGGTTGACCATTTGAACATTTGGTCAGGCTTTGGTACAATTAAGTTGTCTTTCTGGCCATTTTTGACCCAGCTGTGTAGTTATTTTAATGAAACTTAGACTTATAGCTGCCAATCTGCAGTCGGGTCGAGACTCAACAAAAAACCTCTTCGACTAAGAGGAAATCCTTTGTAAGTTCTGGACACACTGGATATCTTGTCAACTCACCCTATTGAAAGCAGATTCTATAACATATTTGGTTAATTTATCTTAGTATGTAAACAATGATTTAATATGTTGATAGACATAGTATATATACACTTGAATAAGAGTAATAATAATGATAATACTTTATTTAAACTTGTATCATTAAAGAGAGCTTACAAGAAGAAAAATAATGGAAACATGAACTTTCAACAATTGTCTGTCTTGTAGATATCTCTCATTGGCTGAAGGAAATTAAACTTACAGGACAGAGTTAAATAGCCAAATTATTTTACTTAAGTTTAGCTAAACACTAAAAAGCAAAACGTATGTGTGAGTTATGCCACATGTGTATGCATGCCTTGGACAAGAATATTAATAAGCTTGGAATACTTAAATTACCCAGTAGTTTGTGCTTTTGACAGAGATATGTGTTACTTATACTATGGTGCAAGGTATAAGAGAAAATGCTCATTATTACTTATAAAATTGCTGTCTAATTACTGTCTTAGAGATTTAGTCATGTTGTAATTTCAAGTGGAGTTTTCGAATATTAAGTTTCATTTGATACTGTAAGTATTGATTTGTGTTACGCTCATGTAAACTTGATAGATGAGGACCCAAACCTCAAAAAAGGCTGCAAGACAATTAAGTGTCACAATTTTCATGGCCTTGAAGTTTCATAAGTGGATGAAATGTCAAAGTATCTTTTAATTGTTATTTATTAATTTTTGTATACTACTTTTGGTGGGTGTGACTCCCTTAAGCATTTTATTATGAAATCAATTTGGTTTTTAGCCTGCCTTTATTAGATATTTGATATTCTTTTTTTGTACTGAGAATGACCTCATATCAGTGAAATTACATGAACAGTGTGTTCACCATGCATGATTTTCGGTCCAAAAGTCTCTCAAATGTAT
The DNA here is from genome assembly GCA_027575215.2 of Hydrozoanthus sils. Taxonomy (NCBI): domain Eukaryota; kingdom Metazoa; phylum Cnidaria; class Anthozoa; order Zoantharia; family Hydrozoanthidae; genus Hydrozoanthus; species Hydrozoanthus sils. Next base: position 1,716 of record JAOBRD020109466.1, on the reverse strand, counting down.
CTGAACTTCTTAATATTCTAAAACTCTTGTTATAATACAATTTTTCAGTGTTCTTCCAATGGTCTCTAAAGAATTTGCCAGCAGTGACTATCAGACTCAAGACTGGGAATTTTTTTTTGAGTAATGAACCTTTTAAACACCCCCAAAAAAATTGCATCAAAATTTAGCATGAAGTATATTTTCAGCTGCATGAAGAAAACTCTGATCACATCATTAAGTGAAATGAAGAGCTTGTATACTCTTGATTCAAAGAACTGAGTCAGAGGCTGTATTTACTGTCAATGACTATTCCAGAGTTGGAGCTACAAAAGTTCCACAGGAGTTGTCAGACAGTGAATCGTGTTTCTTCATGCAGCTGCGAGTCTGGGGCAAATTTACTCATCAAAAATCTGAGTTGCAACACTAAAAGAAACATTCTAACAGGTTGAATGTGAAATTCTTTACTTGCCCCAGACTTACATATAATATAGTTTTGGTGTTGAATTAGGAGGGGCCGGGTATTTTTTGTGCGTTATTTGTGGACATCCCATAATAGTTTTTTTTTGTTAACGTTGATTGAAAAACGAGATGAGAGACGCGTTGTTTGTTTGAATAGGTTTCAAAAAAAGTTTATGGCGTAGCTGGAGAGTCGGAAAAAGCGAGTCGTGGGTTGATCAAATGAAAACTGTAAAGTTTCGAGAAGTTTGAGATTTAGTTTGCAGTGTAGGTGTTATTGAAAAAACGCATGCATGTGGGTTTTATTTATTTATATTTTATCAGTATAAAATTTATTCTAAACAGTAAAGAGCATGTAAGCAGTGTCAATGAATAGAAGTTAAGTGGTCATATCTTTTGTTAATTTTGTGGCTCCTAAAGGAGCCGTTTTTATTTTTTGTTTATGAGTTTTTATTTTTTGTTTATGAGTTGCAAAACACGCTCTCAGACTCGTTCTCCGCGGATGCGGCGAGGTAGCTGTATGTCTGTGGACATGATAGTGACTCGCTTGGCGTGGATAGCGCACAAGTTTGTGTACTCGAACAGACCGACCAGGTAGGCTTCGCTTGCTTCTTGAAGAGCTAACACGGCAGAACTCTGGAAGCGAAGATCTGTTTTGAAGTCCTGGGCAATCTCACGTACTAGACGTTGAAATGGCAGCTTGCGGATGAGCAGCTCTGTTAATTTTTGGTATCGCCTGATCTCGCGAAGTTGTGTCTGGACGTGGCAAAGGCAAAGTCAAGTCCACCAAATCCAAAACTCGCTCATCCCGAGCCGGACTTCAGTTTCCCGTCGCTCGTATCCATCGAAGTCTGCGAAAAGGCAACTACGCCCAGCGAGTTGGCGCTGGCGCTCCGGTGTATTTAGCTGCTGTGCTGGAGTACCGGTCGGCTGAAATCCTTGAGTTGGCTGGCAACACCGCAAGGGACAACAAGAAAAGCAGAATTATTCCTCGCCACCTTCAGTTGGCCATCAGGAATGATGAAAAACTCAAAAAACTGCAAGGAGGTGTTACCATCGCCCAGGGAGGTGTGCTGCCAAACATCCAAGCTGTTCTGCTTCCTAAGAAGAACGAGAAAAAGCAACTTAAGTAATTGATAAACAAGAATTTAAGAGCTGGGATTGCATTAAGTTTAAACTTTCAAATCATTCATTGTATTTTACAGTTTCGAAATGGCAGCTTTAATTCTTTTAAAAGTGCTGTCCTCGTAACTCAAACACCCTGGCTGTAGACGTGGTGTT
>JAOBRD020109251.1:0-10187 GCA_027575215.2 Hydrozoanthus sils | reverse complement strand
CAGAGAGGTCAACTCTGACATGCTGTAACGAACCAAAGGCAAGTGTAAGAGAAACCAGTTTCTCTTAAACTTGCCTTTGGCTCATTACAGTATGTCAGAGTTGACCTCTCTGAAGATGATCACATTGATCGAAACATGCAGATATTTCCAAATACACAGCTGTTCAGTCAGATTTGTTGAAAAAAGCAGAGTTTTAACTTATTCTGGGTATAAGTCCATCCAGGAATAGCCCCACTGTTTTTAAGCCTGTCTACTCCTAGGCTCATAGAATAGTCAAGGAGCTAAACTGTACTAACCACAGGGGGACAACTTACTTTGTCATACAAAATAAACAAATGCTGTACCTGGACTTGTCCCATTGCTCTGTGCTCCAGCTGTAAGGCCAGATTGATGGCTCTGTTTATAGCTGCACCAAGGCCATGAATCCACACCTCTTGTTCTCTGGGACCATGAAAGAGCAAAACTCTAGTTTGAACTTGATCATATAATTTATAAATTAAGTGCTCTGACTATCTAATTCAATAAAGACTTCTAAAACAGAATAAACATTTCTTTTTCATTATCATAGGCTCAATTGGTAAGTTCTCTAACTGCGAAGGGTGAGGCCCCGGATTCGATCACCAGCTTTACGCCCCTTTTGTCGCCTAACACCGTCCATGGATCGGACAGGGACTGCGACTCTCGTTTTCAGTTTTCTAGCGAAGGACTTGAAATATTAAGAGCCCGCAGACTAATTGACAAGAGCAGAGTAACATAGACCTCCTCCTAGGTGTTACGTGTCTAAATAAACTGATTGATTGATAATAATACTGTTTGAAGAAACTAAATACATAACTTTTTCAGCTTACCCATAGTCAAGTACTTTCTGGCACCTTTCCAGTTGTGCCTTAAAGTCTGTCTTGCGATTCACAAATATATCAATTTTGCGTTTCTTTTGGCGTGGTGGCGGCCTTTTCCTTTGAGAAACTACAAAAAAAACTCAGAGCTTTGGTTATAACGTTGATATAATTGAAAACTTTCAGGTCTGTTAGCACTAACCTTTTCCTTTCTCCGCCATCTTGGATAGTTTTTTGCTAGCAACCGCTGGCAAATATACAGACGGCCCAAAATTATCGCGCATGCTCTCTTTTGTCCTCTTCCCGAACGAAAATACAGCAGCTGAGGTAGTGAGAAGTTTTGTTTGATAATCGCAGGATACTTTTGCAATCTTAAATCTAACTGTTTCGTAAAATAAAATTTTTGTAACATCAATGACTTTTCTATCGTTCTTTGTGCACATTTGATAAGCGCCAACATTTTCTGTGAATATTATTTAAGCTTTGTTTGTGACATGTCGATTGCTCCCTGCTCACTGGTTCTCTTGATTTGTAGGGCTTTACAGAGCATCAGAGTTGCTACAATGGTAAGCAGCTTTGGCATTTTTAGGAAATTTTGTCTTGAACATGTAATTTCGTGGAACAACAGCTAACTGACTCGTTCAACTTTGCAGCCTAAGCAAATTCACGAAATCAAGGATTTTCTCCTTACAGCAAGACGCAAGGACGCGAAATGTAAGTATTTTTGTGAAGTGCAACAAGTGTATTTGTAGAGAAGAGTGATGTTATTTGTGTGAAGATTGAGTTATGGATTTGACGTTCTATATTCAAGTTGAGTTCGAATCCAAGCTTCTCGTGTAGGGACATAAAACCATATTATGTTCAATAGTAGAAATTTTATAAACTAGTATGTGGTGTTAGTAACCTTCTTGATTGGGAGGCAAGTTAGACTGTAATTTGGATACACGCGAAATTGCAATAAGTTTTTGGCTAGACTGCAGAATTCCCCACACTCGTAATTCTATATTTGTAGCCAGTGGCAACGACATCTACATCATATAAGGCATTACTTAAAGTGGTTAGTTTGAAGCCTTATTTCTCACCGTGTAGTTGCATAGCCACTACACAGAGATACTTTGTTTTATTATAAGACACACATCGACCGATACTTTATTTTTCATCTTGTAGCCACATAGCCATTACACAGAAATAGTTTGTTCTGTTTTAAGACATATGTAAACCTATACTTTACTTTTCACCATCTGCCCAAGTGTTCTAGCTAGGCAAAAACGACAGGATGCAGCGCTCTGTCGTTTTTCTCTGTACCCTGTTGTTTTTTTATGATCCAGTACATTGTCTTAATAAAGATTTGAGGTAAAAAACCCAATATCATGAGTATTAATGAGATGCAAATTAGGGCACCCAGTTTTTTAAAGCTGGCTAGAACACTGTAGCTGTAGCCACAGTAAAAAAAAGGCCTGTTTGCAGTGTGAGGTTTTCTGCAGTTGCTCCAGAAAATGAATGTTTCTACAAGTTCATTAACATAGTCTGGTCTAAAATGGCATAGGAGATGTTCCTCTTTTTTGTCTGACAGTTTTAACTGTTTTATTGGCACCAGTTAAAACCTTGAGCAAATTAGTTTGCAGCAACAACAGATCTTATTAAAAACCATGAACAAATATTCACAAGTCTAACTACAAGAACACCTAAATGAACTGCCCAATTATGGGTGAAAGACATAATAAGGGAATCTGCAGCCTAGGATTGTTACTCACATATTAACTCTGTGGTGGCTGCCTCTCTCTGTGTCCTTGATGCTATTGTATCAAATGTGATGTCCATGTGAAAACCAAACCTTTCGAAGCACAAACACATTCACCTTCCTTTGACAAAAAATGCAATGAATGAGGCAAAGAAATGACAAATGCAAGTTCAAACATTTGAATGAACAAGTTGGGGTTAATTTGGCAAACTCAGTTCTTTTTTTTTTTTGGCAAACATACTACATTTTTTGAAGAACCAAGTTCGATTCTCAAAGAACAAGGTTCATTTAGTAAGTCAAGAGAACAACTAATGGTCAGTTAATAATTTAAGGTTTAGTGTCTTTTTTCTATTTGCAAGTCAGGTTTGATCAGTCTTTTCATATATGAACACAAGTAAATGCCATCACATTGTTCACTTTTCATTGTATGTAGCATAGTTTTTTAATAGAATAGTGGCAAAATAAAACTTCAGGATAACAATCAGTCTTGTAATGCAAATTTTTGTTAGTATTTTGTTGTGACAAAGCAGCCTGCTAACAACAGGAAGTTTGATGCATGCCTTTTGTTATTCCACAAATAATTACATTGTAACAATGTTGAAACTGCCTCAAACCTGCATAGATATATTTCATCAATCGTTTATTTTGTTTACAAGTAGAGTTGTTCATGACATTTCCTCCTCGATCTGCAACATTATGCAAGAGTGAGCTCAAAGCAACCAAGTGACAGACAAAGTATAATCAAACAATGGAATTATTTTAGTCTTAAGTTTTAGAAAGCTTCAGCCAAATATGGTTTGAGAAAGAATGCAAAGCTTTTGAAAATTATGACCATGTTTTTTTTGATGCAGCATCAATAACAGCATGATTTGATGTTTGTTGATGCATGCAGAGCCAAAGGGAATAATTCTGTTACACTTTTGCATAAGAGAATTATTTATGTCAAATTTTAAGTCAATGACAAAAGTTGCTTCTTTACTCAATAGATTGTTATTAACCTACAAAAATTTGGGTGCATTTCGCAAAAGCTTGTGTTCTTCTAGAAGGAATTGACTTGCTTACAAAGTCACTGCAATGTTTCCGAAAGTTATCATGTGTTCTTTTTTTTTCAAACACGTGAACGCATCCAGATTTTTAAATAAAAAACAGGTGCATGCAGGCAAACACAAGGTTTGTTTTTCAATTGCAGGGCTCATATTTATAAACACAGGGTTTGTTTTTTTAAATGCAGCGAGTTTTTTCTTATTTTATTGCAGTCCAGTGTTCTTTCGAAATCAGTGAAACGCAGGCGAATGCACTAAGATTTTAAAATGAATGCATGCTGGCAAATGCAGGGGTTGATTTTATGAACGCAGGTGCATTTTTTCTTTTGTTTTGAATTGCCCAAATACAATTGTGTTTGTGCTTCAAAAGGGTTGGTTTTCACATGGACTGTCAGAGCAGCTTTCTTGAAACCAGCAGGGAGCTGTTTCTGCAGGAGATTTGACCATCTCTACACAGACTGTTTATATTACATGAAAACATTACCAAGTACCAAAACCTACAATATCCAAAGCTTTTGCTGGGTGCTTTTGGCACCTTGACCACCTCCATCTTTAGAATAACCTACCCCTAAAAATGTTTTGAAGAAAGCTGAGAATTTAAGTTTGCAGTTGACCGATCCAGTTTTCTGGAATGGTCTTCTAAAAAAATTCCAAATTTGATTAGAAATGTTTAAGAAAAGAACTTCAGAACTCAAAATAAGAAAAAGAAATTGGCCAGTCATATCAATTTCTTTTTTGGCAATCCGAAAATATATAACATATTGATTATATAGTACAGCTTACATTAGATAGCAGAAAGACACAGCAAAATTATCAGATAATTTTATTTTGTTTGACGAACTACTCAGTTTGCTTTGTATCTATCAACAGCTGTTAAGATCAAGAAGACCAAAGATAATGTAAAGTTCAAGGTCCGTTGCAGCCGATACCTTTATACCCTCGTCATTCAGGATAAAGAAAAGGCTGATAAACTGAAACAGTCTCTGCCTCCAGGTTAGTTTTGTATAAATATGTGAAAACAAGTTGAGATAAACAGGCTTTGGGCTGGCCTAGGGGATTTGCTTCCACTAATTCACTGCCAATAGACCTTTTTCTTAATGGCAGCAATCTTACTATTCTTTTTTCTGCTTTCAAATTAGCTTTACTAGTCAGTTGTTTTGGGTAACATATTCTTTTGAAAGTTTAACTCAAGAATGATGCTAGTAGGGCTAGTTTGAATGGAGATAAGAGAATAACAGAGTCACAACCATTTACAAATAGGTTCTATAGATAAGAGTAGGGGATTTAATGCACCAGTAACTTACAAAGAGGGTAGTAACAGTTCATTGGGGTGAGTTTATTATGAGAGTTCACATTGTTCTTATTAAGAAGATGATTTATAAGAAATGGGAAAGAGGATAGGAATATAGACTGAAATGAATAACTATCCATATCGATTAATGTAGGACAAAAGGGTCATATGTTTCAGCAATATGCTCCAGTATTGAATAACTAGTCATGTGAGTTGAGGTTAGGGGGATCGCATGCTCCAGATTTTAACAAAAAGGGGATTACTGGATTAAAAGATGTGGGTAGGGGGATCACATGCTCCAGTGTTCAACTGGGGTCATCAACTAGCCATGGGGTAGAGGGTAGGGGGGGGGCTTGCTTCGGTATTTAACAAGAAGAGGCCAACTGACCTTAGAGATTAGGGTAAAAAGCTATAATATTGCAGTCAGATTGATTGATTTATCCTTTAGTTGCATTTCTAACCGAGGTATTTTTTTCCAAATAGGTTTGGCTGTTAAAGAGTTAAAGTGATGCTGTAACCCAGTTGACAATAAAACTGTATAATATTTCAATGGCCATTGTGTTTGCTGGTTTTGTTCTTTAAAGTTAGCATTTAATTTGTTATAAAACAAAGTTTATTTCAAGTGAACCGTTTTATAGCATGGACAGTCAAGTTGGTTGATTGTTAATAGTTTTGCCATTTGCGGTCTGCAGTGATTCCAGTCAGAAATAGGTTTATTTGAAAGTTTGGTGCTAATTTAGACATACGATTGAATTTTGCTGCGCTAAACCTTTACAGACCTATTGTATCATTTGACTGATGCTTTTCTCAAGTTTCTGTAATGTTCCGAATTTTTTGCTACCCCAGACGAGACACTTGCCACTTAGATTTTTAAAAAAACTGAAAATCTGCCTGTACATGCAGCAACATTATCACTTGAATACATTAAATATTATTATCTTGAGAACCATAAAGTTTTTAACAGAAGTTTTCACCCCTATTCCTCATTTTGCAAGGTCTGTCCACTGAAATAACATGATGCACATTTTCACGAGTTTTGTATTTGTACTACAGTTTCTCACAGATGGCTCAGTTTTGCCTAATGAATCATGTATTCGCTGACTAGAATCGATTCCATTCATTTAGACACAAATCGAGGCGTGCTCAACCACACTCGCCCCAGGCCCCTTGCAGAAAATACCGTTTTGATGCTTTCACTATTTTGCTGAATATATAAAAACTGAAATAGGGGACCCTCTCTTTTATTTTTCAATTTTGTAACAAAATAACTTTTACCAACTGGTACAAACGATTATAGAAAATCTATCGACAGAAAGCACAGAATTTTGGATATTAAAAAGCGAATTATAACCAATCAGGCTTATTTTCTAAACACATGTCATCAGTAAGCTTGTTGTATGTGTGCTTAAATTCACTCAAGGGGCAGTTAAAAACAATTGAATTTTCACGTACTCGTGCAGGCAATCTTTTATTTCATATTCATGCAAGCTGAACTTGATATAGATTCAGAAAAACTGAATTTCAAATCATCATATCTGCTCCACAAAAATCATTAGACATTTGGTTTCGTCAGCTCCATTTCGTCACTTTCCCAGCCTTCTGAGCGCAGTTAGGGAGACACGTTTTCATGGCTGCAAAAAAAAGGTATTCCTAAATACTCTGGAGTTCTGAATAATGGAACAGAGAAGAAAAGTCTTCCTATCTTGATAGTACAGGGCAAATGTATATTGGTATCAGTGTGAAAAAGTCCAACAAAATATTGTCCGCCACTATATCAAAAAAGGGGTCCCTTGCATTGTGCAAGAGTCAGGCATAATCACACAGATAAAACTGTTAAAAGTTACAAAATAGACTGCTCAACACTGCATAGACTGGATTTTTTTCTCCAAAAATAATAATTGTATATGTATGAGAGATTTTGTCGAGATACTAACATTTAATGTTTCTAACTTAAAACGTCAGTTGTTGGACAGGCACATTTAAAATTTTTTTAAAATCTGCTGCCAATCCACAACCTTTGGGTGAATTTAAGCCAAACTTGGGTTTATGATGTGTCTTGAGGTATTCTTCAGAATAGTTACTAATTTTTGCTCAAAGGTTATGGATTGGCAGCAGATTTCAAAAAATGGAAAATTTGCCTGTCGAACAACTGACGTCATTAGCTGAAAACGAAAATGTTTCTATCTGGAGATAAAATTGACAAAATTCAATTCACTGAAATAACAAAATGTTTCATGTCATTGGCACTTTAAGGATTTTTTTGAGCAGAATCTGTCTATGCCTATTACCGTCCCCCTAGTTACGCACAGAGTTAGTTAAACCATAGTTAATGTGTACGGACTGGTTAGGAAACCATTGTCGTATGTCTTTGTTCGCAAAACGTACAGAAAACACAAAAGCTTTTGAAATGAAAATCAACAAATAGTCAGTCAAAACATTCTCATTAACACCTGAAACAAAGAATGTGCAGGGTCACGGTTCGTTCAACATAAAACAAAGCATCTTTGTACATTCTTTGTATTTCCCTTTTGAGGTTTGCCGGCTTTCCTAACCAGTCCGTATATTACTATGGCCAAATTACTTAGCAGAGGCATGCGATCTTAGCTGTCGCTTGGCAGGCGTTTCTGTTGTTACTGCAGGGGCAACGTTAACATTAAAATAAACTTTTAGACGTTTATTGGGCCATGCCACAAAGCTGCCCTCTTCCACCACACCAGAATGGGTGGGGTACTTCTTCCATGGCCGCACCTCAGCTCCACTTAGAACCTTTTTTACATGGACTGAACTCCATCCTTCAGTTAAGGTGCGGCCATGGACAATTGTTTGTGGGGTAACTACTCCTTCCCCAACTGGCAGTTCCAAAGCATTCATTAGTTGCACCTTGTCTCCTACAAAACAAAATAATTTGTAAGATATGACCTCTAAACGAATATTTTTTTAAAAAATTTGCTACGTCGGCGAGTAGGTAAAACACTAATAAAAAGCAGCTAAAACTTGACAAAAGGCTGCAAGCTAAGAGGCAAGCTGACATTTTACATATTCCAAAATAACTATGTAATTACACACTCGTACCTTCTACAACAGACGATTGAATATCGGTCTCAATCTCTGCAGGTTGTACCGTTTCATCTACAAGCAGGAATGAAAGCGCCAGCGGCTGTGAGTAACACAAATTGCTAAGCATAATAACCCTGAAAAAAATATCTAAATCAAATTAAGTTCTGTTTTTGAATTCGGACTTTTGCAAAACCTTAATCCCCGGCTGTGATTCCCGACCAAAAAACGTGTTTTCTATGCCCTGTCCGCTCTCAACTCAATGGCTTGAAAACTATCCAAGGTAAAGGGTTACACTATGATACCGGTAAAGTAATATTTGGAGTACCGAGTATTACTCCTGTTTTGCTTGCAGGATATAAATGTATATATATCTATATATATAATTATATGCAACTATACTTTCAAAAAGCCCTATATATGATTTATCTGCAACATGCACAAACCTGACTTTGTTTCGTTTTTCTTCATAACACTATGATACCGGTAAAGTAATATTTGGAGTACCGATTACTCCTGCTTTGCTTGCAGGATATAAATGTATATATATATAATTATATGCAACTATACTTTCAAAAAGCCCTATATATGATTTATCTGCAACATGCACAAACCTGATTTTGTTTCGTTTTTCTTCTTTTTAACTTTCTTTATAGTTGCTCCCCCTTGCTTACGTTTCTTCTCCTTACCTTTGTTCTCCCCATCACTGTCTGTTTTGAAAATTTGAAGTAAAACAAAGATCAGACAATGCAAAATATAGTTGAGTAATTGGTAGTAAAAATAAAGCAATTAATCTAAACTAACTAAAATACGAAGAGCAACTTTCAAAGATTTTTTCATAGATTTGTGCAAATTGCTTCAGTTTTTACTGGTATTTCACAGCTTTTTCACAGGGTTTCTCCCAGTAGTGTATAAGTTACCAATTAAGTCTATATCCACTATAATCCTAGTGTAATACATTGTTTTTTCTAATGTTAAATTGCACATCATGTAAGCACAGTTCTAAAATTATTGTTTATATATAACGCATGTATTAAATTACATGTTTGAAAGTATCAAATGCAATGTTTGTATATACAGACCTTTATTCATCCTTTTTCTTTTTTGAATGTTGGTAGTTTCTTTGACTGGTGATGATCTTTCATCCAAGTTTTCTTTTGCTAATTTAATTTAGATGCATAACAATAGTTGTAACGTTAATTAAACTAAAAGTTATTTTCTTAATGACTTAAAATTTACATATAATATACTAGAAAAGCGAGAATTTGAAGTTAATTATTAGTTTCACAGTTCATTGATATGAAGGACTGTGTGAAAACAGATTTTAAAACTAATGAAGTGGAACTGGCCAAATTAAAGAAAATTCAAACCATTAAACAAGAGGAATTAAAAAATTGTATGCAGGAAATGTCTTAATTACCTGTTGGTTCAAGGCATTTGCAAGGGCAATTATTGTCAATTGTCATATATAGGTAAGTATATGCGGGTACATGTATAGTTTTTCAAATTTTTTAATCAATAATAGGTTTACTAGACTGTTATATTTACATATAATTATAATTAAAAATGTTTATGTATACGTAATTGCCATTAATTCAGATCCTAAAAATTTCCTTTTGCAAACAGGGTTACAAAAACAAGAGTCCTGTTAAACAATACAAGAGATATACCATTACCAGTGAGCTTGAGTATTCCTGCGAAAACAAAATTAGTAAGGGAAACATCACTCCCCAACTCGATTAGTTTTGGGGAGTACTGTCTGATTGGTCTCCCACTAAGATCGACCCCAAACCACAAGGAAGGACAGCCAACTTCCTCCAACACCAACATCTATTTCAAAATTTAAAAAAAAACAATAGAAATTAATTGTTTCTTAATTAATACGGTATTACTACCAAATTACCATACACTACAAAATATTACTGGTCCTATATGTATATTGGGAAGATATGAGTTCTTAAGTTTTTATGACTTTTATAATATATAAAGACTAAGTCTAAAAATCTATAAAAATTAAAAGTTATGGACTTTTAAGACAACAACTACTATATTGATGTTATATTCATATGATAATATAATGCTTAAATAATTAAATATGCACTCATTCAGCTTTATAATAGACATTCTAGGTCTGGCATTCGTATAATGACATTGGTGTAAAATTGTACTTACAGTATTTAAAAGCTTTAGGTAAAGAAGTTTTTTTATTTATTGAGTAACTA
>JAOBRD020109146.1:0-10187 GCA_027575215.2 Hydrozoanthus sils | reverse complement strand
CAAACACCACCCTCAGTAACAAATGTAAAACACACCTGTAATAGACCAGGGTCCAAGGAAAATGAACCATTTTTTTTAAACCATTAGATTTTTTTATTTAAAATTTATATACAAACGACAATTTGTTTTAAAATTTATAATGCCACAATCACGCAATCAGTATCTCTTATCGCTGGATACAAAGAACAGTATTATTTGGAATGCGCCCCCTCCCTTTTTGTAGCTCGACATTTTTCAGATGGCCTCCTCCCAGAAACCACCACGGCCCCCGTACCCATAAAAAAATGAATGGCCCCTAAGTAAAATCAGGTAAACAAACCCCCATATTTTTTAAGTTTGATTGTTGTTTGTTGATCAACAGCAATGCGACGACAACGTTTTTTTTATGCTAATCTTCAAGTCTGTTTATGAGTAACCATAAACATCTGCAATGCAACCAGGACAATCAGTCAGTCATTTTAGTGTATTCAGGGTTATCACATGGATTGCCCCCTGGTTCAATCCTGGGCGGGAACGGCTTTCGATCTTGTTCAAGAAGACTATTCATAAGTAAACTACAACATTTGAAGAACAACTAGTTCTTCAATCAATCATTGCAGTGTAGTGGTAATCAGGTGTGCCTAACACTCACAAGGTCCCCAGTTCAATGCTGGAGAGCGACAACTTTTGTCTCTTTTTTTACTTTTATGAGTAAACAACGACAACTAAAGCAAACTAGGACGTTAGTCAGCCATCACAGTGTAGTGGTTGTCACGTGATCTATAACATGCACATGATTCCTAGTTCAATCAAGGGCGGAGACAATTTTTGTCTCATTTTATCTTTTTCTATAAGTCTTTTTTGTGAGTAATAATAACAGTTGAGAAACAACTAGGTCATCTGTGAATCATCTTGGTGCAGTGGGTATCAAGTGTGCCTCACACGCACAAGTTCCCCAGTTTGAATTCACCCTAGACGATTACTTCTTTTTGTCTCTCTTTATCCTCATCTATAAGTCTTTTTTTAAATAACGACGACAACTGACAAACAACTAGGTCATCAGTGACTCGTTTTAGTATAAGGGGGTTACACGTGTGCCTCACTCGCACAAGGTCCCCAGTTCGATTTCAATCCTGGACGATTAAATCTTTTGTTACTTTTCATCTTGTCTTACAAGTTTTGTAGGAGTAGCGACAACCGCTGAGATACCTTTCGGACATCAGAGAGTCATCGTAGGGTAGTGGATAACCCGTGTGCCTCACACGCAAAAGATCCCCAATTTGATTTCAACCCTGGGCGATGACAACTTTCTTCTTTTTTTTCTTGTGCCATACGTCTTTTTACGAGTAACGACAATAGTTGAGATAACATTAGGTCATGACTGACACCTCTTAGTGTAGAGGGTAACCCGTGTACCTCACACGCACAAGGTCGCAAGTTCGATATCAACCCTGGGTGATGGTAACTTTTGTCTCTTTTTATCTTGTCCACTAGTCTTTTTATGAGTAACAAAAACCGCTGAAATACAAATAGGTTATCAGGGAGTTATCGTATAGTGTATACATGTACAGTGGATAACCTGTGTTCGTCACACGCATAAAGACCCCAGTTCCATTTCAACCCATGGCGATTACGACTTTTCCTTCTCTTTGTCTTGTTCAATCCTTTGCGATGACAACTTTGGTTCTATTTTACTAAGTAACAACAGCTGAGATACATCTTAGTTTAGTTGTTATTACACAAGGCCCTCAGCTGGTCCAATCCGAGGTGGTGACAATGTTATTTTCATCTCGTTCTTTAAGTCTATTCAGGAATAGACAACAAGAACTGAAGAACAACTGTGTCATCAGTCAGTTAGTTATTACGTGTGCCATCCTAGCGTTTCATGAGCTGCTCCACTATCCTGTTCAACTCATCATTAGACACCTTACTGTATTGAATTTCTTGTTCGATATCAACCTGTCTCACTCGCCCTTTAATTTCCACCTTGATATAAGTTTTACCTTTGGTTTTCCAAGTTTGACCGATTGGTCTTTGCTGTATACTAATTAATTGATCCTATCGTATTTGTAGCTTTAGTCTTCCTCCTGCACTACTCGAAATAGTCCTAAACAGCTATTTTTGTTCAAATAGAATGTGTTTCCATTCTTCTTTGTCCAATCTAATAATTAAACACGAACACTGCTTAAAAGACACCACAGGAATCGTTAACATTCTAGATTGGACGCAGTAAATAACTTGCTGGAGTGAAACAGTAGCATATTCCAGTTGTAGCAATACTTTATATTTGTTTGTACCTCGGATCTTTAGTGTCCAAATTATGTTCATGTTCAGCGAGTAAATTGACAATTAATTAAAAAAATAGACTCCAGTGCAAACTGTGACTATAATTTGGATGTTTTACAAAAAAAGACTCAGGACGAGTTTGCTCCGGCGGCTGGGACTTCCTGTGTTTTGTTGACAAGTTTTCATGATTTTTTGACATGGAACACCGCTTTGTTGACAAAGTTAAAAACCTTTGCCAATTGGGTTAACCGCCGCCTGGTTAGCCCAGTTGGTAAGGCACCAGTCTGTCGTGCGGGAGGCCTGGGTTCGAATCCCGTTACTGGACCTTCACTAAGGGTCTTAAAACAACTGAGGAGAAGGTCCTGCCTTTGCCATAACACCTGCAAATTAAACGTTTAGACTTTCGCGTCTTCTCGGATAAGGACGTTAAACCGTAGGTCCCGGGTGGCAGGCCTCGAAGGGGACCTCGAGTCCTATTGCCTGTTCTCGCGTGACTCCTTGAGTCAGAATGTTATAAAACCTAAAAGTTTTCAGCCTAATCGACATTGAATTGATACTTTAAGGAATGGGCTTGAACGTTGCAAATGATCTGAGTTTGTTATTCCGTGCTGAATAAAGCAGGAAAAAACCTTAACATCGGTCTAGTTAACGCAGCTTGATCTTGAATCGATCTTCTTGAATGTTCGGTTGGTTACTATTGTTGATCATGAAAGTATTTTCAAGCTTTAGTTCTTGGACTAAAGTAGCTTGATTTTCTTGAAATTCCCAAATTCAAATCAATTTTCTTGAATATGAATTGCAACTGTTCTTGAACTCGAATGAATTTTTGTCGAACGTGAATAAATTTCCAAACATTGAAGTTGCCCCAAATGGCTTTATATGAGTATAGAAATTCGTGAGACAGAGTTCGTGCGCTAATATGCATATAATATATCAATCGTTAATATAGAGTTCTTCACACAGTAAAAAGAAAACTGTGGCACGCGAAATCTAATGGTTGTAATACACGCAGAAGAAGGTCACTGTACATGGCCGAAATATGGGTGAAAACACAAAGAAAGAAAACGAGCCCTCGTTCTGTTTCATAACTGTTTAAGGATGCTTGCATTGTGAGCGTTGTGTTTAACAGTTGAGGTGGATGATGGCCCTACATCTGCTTAGCAACCAAGGCGTGAGGCCTGTCCACCGAAAGTGAAATAGAATAATGGTTAAATAGGATACTCGTGCCTTCATTTGCTGGTTTGCGTTTTCCTGATATCTAATATTTAATTACGAAAATATTCGGACTCTTAAACTTTAGGACGAAAACAACTCGTCCGAAAATTTAATCGTCCGAAAAAATTAATCTCCGAAAATTAAAATGTCCGAAAATTTTAAATTACGCTTAATTTAAACTACTGACTTGATATCACCATACCTGCAAGCGTGATATGTTTTAATAGATTTAAACTAATTTTACAAGTTTGATTCATCACCTTCTAATACAATAATTAACTCCTGGAAGTCGACAAGTTCTTTTTCTGGGTTAGATGTGTTATCTGTTGAGTCAAACTGTTCTTGTACTCTTGGTGTGATATCCGGTGTTTCCGGTAATTTCCCGCGATCAGTCCACGAAAGATCAAAAGATCCCGCCTCTTCTTCCTCGAAGGTGAAGTAAAAAGGGGTAAAAAAGGGTAAAGGGTTGATTCCAGATTAAGTTTTAAGCCGCCTTGTTATAGTGGGGATCTATAGAAAAGCAGTCTACCACTCTAGCCTTCAGCTGTCCCCGTCTATAAACAAATCTGGAAATTTCTCTTGGGACGTGCTCAGCAGTCACTGCTACCAGAGTCCCTGCTTCAAAGGTTTCCATGCTATGATATTAGGATCGCAATTAAGGTTGGCACGGTTATATTTTCAAAAGTCGCCGAAAGCTGCTCACCAATATGTTGTTTAACCATGAAAAAAAAAACAGAATGAAACAAAAGTGCGCTCAATTTTGTTGGTTTTGTTTGTAAACCAGTACTACCAGTTGAGTTTTATTGATAAATTAAATTTTTTTAAAAACTATATACTTTAGTGTCGTCGTTTGTCCGAAATTTGCGGGTAAAAATGTCCGAAAGTTTTTAGTCCGAATTTAAAGGCACGAAAGTTTAAGGTCCAAACCTTTTCGCAATTAAAGTAACAATTAATTTAAAGCTTTGCAATTAAAGAACAATTCAATGTCAAATCACTTTAAGAAAAAAAAGAAAAACTTGCGGTTGACCCCGTAACGCAAAGCTGACAACGCAACATGACGTTGTTATGCAAATGAGTGTCTTTTGAGTCATTGACGCAAATGTCCTATTGTCTAACATACTTTCTCTGTATCGCTTCATGTTTCTAACCTTTGCAGTAGTGGAAAATTGAAATTCATGTTTCTTTAGAACCACAGGCATCAGATATTACAAGGAGGGAATAGCTATGGAGGATTCTATAGACTGGAGTGAAAGCGAATATTCGTTGACTAACTTTGTCAACGAGTTTTCACTTCCTCAACTCGTCCGAGTTGAACAAGGATACCACGACGGCAATGAAGATACAGCTCTTGGCTATGGACAGGTCTTAACGATCCATATGACAACGAAAGCAGACACAGTTATTGCCAAAGATCAGTTTAGTCGAAAGGCTTACATTCCCAAGAAATGCAACCAAAAAGTTGAGGTTATATTGCCAGGGGCAAGAAACAATTGTTTCGGGACAGTTGCGGAGGTAAACTATGCTTCACCTCAAGCCATTCGTGTTATGGAAGAAATCAACGACCGCGCATTAAATGTAAATTATGGTGAAAAATTGACGCTGAAAAAACTCGTAAAGAAAAAAACCATTCTTGAATGCGAGAACGAAAAGGGTGTTCGCGTTCGCCTTCCTATGAGTCTTCGGGGACGATTCGTGCCTCTCCAAGATGGCCACGAGTACTTCATTCATGAAGTTTTGAGCTTGCTCAAATTACCCGTGTTGGTTCAGTTTGTAGACTCAAAACCTGATTTGAAAAATGCTGCAACTCCATCGGTGTTTAAGTCATCGCTTGGTGTTTTGAGCCTTGAAGGTATTATGAAAGAAGAAAGCGTCGTTTGTTCTACGAAAGACGAGAGCTCAGACAAACCATTCGTTATCACTATTCCTAGGGATTTCAACATAACAGTAGCCCCAGCACAAGGAGCAGTTGTGGATGACAAAGATTACGAGCGTTTATGCGGATTCTTAAATGATGGTATTGAACTTTCGAAAATGGAAGCCTTAGAGTCAGAGGATGTGTACGCTTCACCTCAAGAGATTAGAACATACATGCAGCTCCAGTTATGCAATATCGAAAGTGTATACGCTAAGGCATTCCTTCCGACTCAAGGACCTTTGCCTCCCATTGGCAAAGACGATGAAGACGACGAAATCTACGAGAGAATTCCAGCAGCTAATACGAATATTACAAAACAACCGTTGACAAGTTCGTTATCCACCGAACATATTTGTCAAGGTGCCTCGCAAAGAAATTTAGACACAAAACCAAAGGAGTTGAAATTTGAAATTAAACAAACGGAAGTCGGTGAAAAAGATGCAAGCAAAGAGAACGAACCCCACGTTCCACCCCCAGTACCCACATCACCGAAACCAACACAAGAGGCAATCGATTTCTCTAGTTTGTCTGTAAATGAAGTTGCTGAGTTGCTTCCCAAACATCGTCTTGGTGCTTTTGCGGAAACATTTAGAGAAGAGGAAATCGATGGAAACATGCTTTTAGAGCTGGATTTGGATTCACTGAAGGATCTTGGACTGAATACCTTTCAGGCAAAGAAACTAATGTTACTTATTCAGGGATGGCGTCCAAATACGAGCAAATGACTTTGATAAATAACGACTAGTAAAATATATATAAATCTAAAAAGGTTTACATTGGAGATTGCACTAAGTTTATGTCTCGTACAAGACAACCAGAAACGTCGAATGTAAGTGAATTCGTATCGCTTATGGAGTTGTAGGAGTATCGGCTTCAGAAGTCGCAAAACCTCGCTCGAATAATTGCTTGGAAAAAAACATGCAAGAATCGGGGAACACCATTGTACTGAAAGGGAGAGGGCTAGACAAACCTATGGTTCTGTAGCTCTCAAAAAAGGGTAACTTTGGAGAGTGTTATGCGTCTCTGCTGCGTAGTTTTTTGTGAATTAGAAGCCTATTCATATTATAAATCAAGTCAGAAATGTCAAAATTCAAGGACAGCGATATTGATATTTCAAAATCAGCTGTGTCAGCCCTACCAGCCCTATCAACACTCAACTTCTTATAAAACTCAATATTACAAAACAACGCATTTGGTAATACGAAGAAGGGAATTGGGCAAACAGAACTCATCTACAGATTATGAAAAGCAAAATTCTCCTAAATTGTTAACATGAAAACTGTGGGTTCTAGTTGGGAGAATTTAGCAAGACGTGGGTCTGAAAGGGTTAAACTCGGGTCACTATGTTTTGACGGCTTTAGAGATTGATAAAGAAATGCGTCAAGTAATGTTTACCTGTTGATACATACAAGAAAGCAAAATTAACATACAAATTCATCCTCTAAATTTTAGTTCGATTTAGGGCCTTGCTCCGGAAGATGTTTATAACACTGGAGGAAACAAGTTGACCTGAAGCAAACGCAATATACTGATCAATCAACTCCGTGATCAATTACGCGCGTGCGATCTTTTTTTAGAGTTAAGGTCAAAACCTAAAAAGCCCCGAGTTGGTTAACAGGGTTAAAATTATGAATATCTAAGAAAACAAAGAAAAAACTTAATGTCAGAATCAGTAGCACAATATAATCATGTTGAAACTATTTTGGTGAGGTAAAGCGCTTCTATATGAGGAAGCAAAAATGCGATTCGATTCATTCTGGCTTTTTGATTAATAGTTAATATTTAGTTTTGTTTGAGTTATCGAGACCGTTTCACTTCAGACTCTAAACTTACTTAGGTTACGAATTAAGATTTCTGTAACTGGTATATTTTAGCAATTTAGATAGATGAATGTTCCGATCCACTTGGGATTGATGGGGTTTTTTTTGGTAACCTGTTGATGTTTTGTAGCTGGCTTCGGGCATTTTAATCGATTTTGTTGTCTTTTAATAGTTATAGTCAATTATACTGAAAGCCAAATTTGCGATTTTACTCCGCTATTGATTCCATACATCTCTCGGCTACCAGTAATTTCACTCTCGGTATTGAATTGAACGTCTTTATTCTAACAAGGAATCAGTTTCCTATTTAATACCCATATATGGGATGGGGCAGGGGGTACTCACCAGAATTCCAACCCGCAGGACCTTTAGAAACCTGATCCTGTTCTAAGCTTAAAAAGGTTTGACTTTGATACCTTTTTCTTTAAACTAGCAATCCCAAGCCCCTATCCTGTCCTAAACTAATCATAGAAAACAATAACTGCCACGTTAGCTTACAGTACAAAATTATTATTAAAGTGCAATTGAAGCGAAATCTTCGAACTAGTTTAAAATATCTAAAACCAAAGTTTGACCCGTATATAATTTCCACTGGGACACTTGGAACCGGTTTTAAAAATAAATTTTGCGGAGAATTTACGAAGACAAATGCCTATTTTAGCGCGAAAGCTGCGAACACCTTTTGAGCTCATTAGATATGTGTGATGTCACATGGTTTGAAAGCCAGGAGATCAATCTCACTTTCCCTGTCTAGTTGCAAAGATCTATCCTGAGGTCCCCGGTTCGATTCCCGGCCTGGTCGAGGGCTGAATATTTGGGCGACCTTTTTTCCCGCTAAAGGCCACTCAGCTTTCCATCCTTCCGGGGTCGGTGAAATGAGTACCAGCATACATGGACCGCTTTGAAGCGGCTGCAAGTTGCGCCTATATATTAATATTCTTCCAGTCCGCTGGGGGTAAACTGATCATTGTAAAGAGCCTTGATCATTCATATAACGGGCGCTATAAAAATGCACCATCTTACCTTTTATACGATCATGGCGCATTTTGCATGGCTGATGACCCAGTGTTTGAGCAAAAAACTCACTAGTTCGCTGTAAACGCTAGTGTAGAGCAGCTTGAAGTCCTTTCAAGCCATGTGACGTCATAAATCGCCGTCGTATGTTTTGAGTTTTGTTCGCGCTGAATGCACTATTTTGAAAGCTTATTTCACGGACTTAAAATGGTCAGGTAAGCACTTTTATCCATTTACAATTGAATAGAAGTGTTGGAAGGGCCCTTAGAGCTACAAAAATACCAATGACAAAATATTGTTTTAACTCGGGACCATTTCAGCCCATTTCTAAATATTGAGACTTTTGCTAAACAGTTTGCAAACATTGCAAAACTTTATAATCTTTTCATAGACAAAAACTTTATTCGTTTAGGGTATTCCCGAACAGCGAAACAGCAAAATAGCGAAACAGAAAAAAAAGCGAAAAAAAAATACGGACGTTTGACCGAGACGTTTGACCGAGACCAAAGACTTTTAAAGTCCAAAAATATTCAAGCAAACGCCCCCCATACGGACTTTTGACCTCGACGAAAGCCTCTTACGTCCAAAAAAGTCAAATAAACGCCCCCTACACGGACTTTTGACCTTGATGAAAGCCTTTTATGTCTAACAATATTCAAATAAAAATCCCCCATAAGCACTTTTGACCTTGATGAAAAATAATTAATGTGTTGCCTGTTAAACACTTATGTCTAACAGTATTCGAATAAACGCCCCATACGGACTTTTGACCTTGGTGAAAGCCACTTATGTCTAACAGTATTCAAATAAAAGTCGCCCATATGGACTTTTGACCTTGATGAAAAATAAATCATGTGTTGCCTGTTAAACACTTATGTCTAACAGTATTCGAATAAACGCCCCATACGGACTTTTGACCTTGGTGAAAGCCACTTATGTCTAACAGTATTCAAATAAAAGTCGCCCATATGGACTTTTGACCTTGATGAAAAATAAATCATGCGTTGCCTGTTAAACAGTTTATTCATGATTTTTTTATTCACATTCTCTAGCTGCAAAAGTTTAATCATTAACGAGTCTCCAGTTTCTAAAGTCCAGATAATGCGCGCTGGGTTGCAAATGTCAATGATGAGAGATTGCACTAAAAGTCCCACGCCACGTAAGCGCAGCGGATAAAACGCAGCCGATCCTTTTTGGCAACGCATATGTCCAAGCCCTCTCGCATCTCTGAGCTCGCTACCGTTGTTCATAAGGGAAATAAATTCGCTTCGCTTTCTTATACATTTCACAAACAATAAAATAAATATTCAGCAATTACTTTTATTCAGTATCATTTTCCAGTACTTACATCATGCTGGTTGTCCCAAAAATGCGTGAATAAGGGGCCTCCTTCAGTGACGCCATACCACGGCCATGGACCTGAAATGCCGCCGCGGCATAGAATTAGTTCCCATCTCCGTATGGGTTAGAGGCTACTCGATAACCAAGTGCGTTCACCCTTCTTATGAGTTCTTCCATCATAAATCGAAAAACTCGCATGGAGTGAAAAGAAATTAAACTAGAATAGAAACTCGTAGATAGAGACGCAAGACAGCAAGTTCTTTCGCAAGGCAAGATGTGAAGAAAGAGAAAGAGAATTCTTATCTGCTCATGTGTTGTTACCGAGGGGTGTCTTCAAAACAAGCTCTCATTGTTTTCCCTAAGGATGCGAATATTAAACTTGCAGTTGCAACGCCCAGAGGGTGTACTAAACAGTGTGAGTTACTCTCCTTTTCATTGCTACAGAAAAAATTAAAACGATTTTGTCAATTATGTTCAGCTTAACTAAACAAAACGAAAAAAGACAAAACTATTGGCAGTTATTAAGGTGGTCTTATACAACTAAAAACAGAGAGAAAACGGCCTTTTTTTTGGGGGGGGGGGGTATCTTAAAACTGCAATTTATAAAAAAATAAACA
>JAOBRD020109044.1:0-10188 GCA_027575215.2 Hydrozoanthus sils | reverse complement strand
GGAAAATCTCAGAGCTCAAAAGATAGTTTATCTCATTTGTCAATATTGTTTTGTATGTATATAAATAAATAAATAAATAAATAAATATAATAATTTAATAAATATAAATAAATGAAAAATTATGTATGTATATCCACAAACCTATGTACTCAATTCAGTTTTCACACATGTATCCAAGCTCAGTGTGTACTGAAGTACTAATACTCCATATGCACTTTAGAGTATCTTTTGCTGTTGGAGTCGAACAGCTGTGAATACAAAGGATGTCTTTCCAGCTATTGTTATTAATAATGGTAATAAGGAAGTGTTGATGAGCTAGTGAACATTTTGCCTTTGCTAATTATGTGTGTTGTTGTTTTGTAGGGCGTGCTAGCGTTGATGAACCAAGCTATTGATCCACTGTTGGACGCTATACAGCAAAATATCGAGAATACGTTATTGTGCATGCACTCGGAGGATTTTGCCAGGTAAAATGAAGTGGCTTGTTAACCACTCTTCCCGGGCCTTTTGCGGAACGAAGGGCGTGGGCACTAGTTACCCAGCACAGATGAGGAGTAGGGGGTTGGGGGGGGGGTAATGGGGAGGAGGGAAGTCATTTATGGCTTGCAGTGTTTTATCTTTGAAGCCTGTGTGTAGCTATCACTGCGGTCTGTTATATGTGTTGGCCGTTTAACAATCGAACTAAGAGTTTTAGTTTTGTGTGTGGTTTATGGTTTATAGACTTCAAAGCTTCTTAGGTAGTCGGAAATTTCAACAGCCGGGTTTTACAACCCGATTTTAGTACACCGAGTACCTACGATTTAACGCCCTTATCCGAGAAGACGCGAAGGTCTAACCGTCGAGCAAAGGCAGCACCTTCTCTGTTATTTCAATACCGTGAGTGAAGCCTGAAGGTTCGACTCCAGGAATCGAAAACAAAGTGGTTTTATGACAGCTAGCTACTCATTCGTATAGTGTCTGTCACGATTAGCCGATGGCTTACAGGTAGCCGGCCTTATTTGAAAATCTATAGTATCTTTATGAGTATAAGTATGAGTATCGTTATTGTTATTGCATACACATGGACCGCTAGCTAATGGTTCGTACGGTATACACCAAAACATGTACAATTATTTACGTCGATGTCGGTAAATACTCGATGAGCTTCGCTACTTTTATTTTATTTTATTTTATCAAGCTCTGCATCAATGTGCATCGAGCACTCTTAGGAAAAAGTGATCCCCTATTTTACAGTAGAATCCACTTCGTTTGAATGCCTGAGTTCAAGATTAGCGCGAAATTAATACGCGCTTTTTTACAAGAGCCAGTAAATTTAGCCGAGGCTCACTGTTCTTAATTGCTCCATTGTTCTTAAATTGTTCTTATTTCTATGTGTGGTTTAAGCCAAATGTGTTGCAATACATGAATGTGTTGGAAAACTAAGTGATAGGAACTAACCTCAGAGCCAAGTAGAGAGCTTCAGATTCGACGAGTACGACAACGATTACGAGATTTTTCCCATTCGTCATGCTGCGCGCGCGAGAAGTTGCGAAGAAATCACGCCATCTTGTTGTGTTGCCAAAACTCGTCGTCGTCGTCCTGTTTGCAACAAGATTTGCAAAAAAGTTCGGCGCATGGGCTACGAGTTTTGGCAAACCCACCAGATGGCGTGATTTCTTCGCAACTTCTGGCACGCGCAGTATGACGAATGGGAAAAAACTTGTACTCGTAGTCGTACTCGTTGTCTAGTCTGAAGCTCTCTAGTATACACGTGTGTACAGCGTATAATTTGAAGCAATGACTGATTAAAGGAGAAAAACTGCTGGGGAACCATTTTTTTTTATTCTTTCAGTATTTTCAAGTTAAAGATCGAAGCTCAGTAAAGATAAAAAAAACATCAGCTATCGAATCCGAGTCTCAGCTTTTTCTTAACTTTTTCCTAAATTCTGGCAAATTTGAGCCTTTCTGTTCTTATGAAGTTGTTCTTCAGTATAATAAAGATAGCGTGTAGTGGTTGTTCTAAGGGATGTCTCCGATCTGTCCACCGTGTTAAGAATATTTTGTATTTCAAAATTTAGCAAGTTTTTCAAACTTAAAATGGCAAGTCATGAAATCATCCGCTGTAAAACCAGCTTTCTTTGTTTTTTTTGCACTTGAATTTAATACCATTAACATACCGTCCGATTCAGTTTATAATTCCACCAGGGGGAGTGAGTATTTTTTTTATGTTATTGTAGTCTGTATTTGTGTTTTTATCCATGTTATACTCCAGTAATAGAGGCGCAATGCAAAGTGTCTGGTAAATTTATTTATACGAGTTACACTCTGATACACTCTGAGTGTTCATAAATATTTCGAGGATTTCAGCTTTAACTGCTTCTAAACATAATTGTTGTATGGGTGTGCAGTTGTTTTTTTTCCACTCGTACAAACCAATCGGAAGCACAAATTGAAATGGCCACTACCATGCATGGGTGGCATGAAAGAAATATAGTAATAATAAAAAAGATTTAAAACAACCTTGTACATTTTTTGACATGAGTTCGCTAATAAAAGTTAAAATATATATATAAAAGGCTTAAAAAGTTGAAAATTCTATAAAATTCTTAAAAACCAAACGTTCCCTATGGGGATAACTTAAGACTATAAAGATTTTCAAATTAAGAAGTTTTCAGTCTCATGTTCATTTAAATAAACATAAGAATGTATTGCTTGTAGGCTGACTTACAAACCAAAACCATGGTTTAATTCTCTCTCCTTTTTTAATTAGAGTTATCTTTTGAACACCGATGAGTTAGCAAAAACAGCGAATTTATGTTTTATTTGGGATCAAGATATTAGAATGGTTGTCAAGGATTCTGGAACTAACACTAGAGAAGGTTTGGGATAGGTTGTAGTTATCAAATAAAGTTTAAATGGTGTCGAAGAAACGCATTGTTATAGATTGCTGAACAAATTTCGTTGACGCCGAAAGAAAAGATCGTTAAACAGCTAAAGTAAATACAATAACAGTGTTTTTGACGAATTCAATTTTACAGCTTGTTTTTAATATAATACTCAAGTTTTGGTAACGAAAAACAAAGTATATATGTATAGCCTTTACACATAGGCTTGTTGGATTTCGTGCTTTTTGGTAACTACAGAATATTTTATATTTTCACACTTTGATTTGACAGTATAATTTTAGAAAAAACGGATCTTATAACATCAATTACTCAAAACTAGGGTCATTTTATTCATTAATTAAGAAAAAGTTTTAGAAGCCAGAGAAAAGGTAATGTTTTCAAACTGTACGAATGTGGCGCAAAGTCTTGGAATAAAGACAAGTGAAATATTACGGCCCATCCGACACTTAACCAAATCTTCAAATAAAAAATTGTTTGTTGAAGTTTGAGTAAATATCAAACGCTCAAAAATATAAAAATTTCCTGAAGTTGACACGACGTTCTGAATTAATTTAAAACTTCGGAAAGCTTGGTTTTTTATATTTAGATAAAATATTACTGATTATGAAATCTTCGGTATATAATGACTGGGCCACTGCAACTGCCGTGATAGGAATTGATTGAATATATTCAATATATTCAATTATATGTTGTTATTACTCTGTGACAGCAGTAGTGCTAAGTTGTTTTCATTCCCTGATTTATAGGATGTTTACACGAGAAATGTAAATGAAATTAGTTTAGCCTCGCAGGGGTAAAAAAAATTACAAAGTCGCTCGTAAACCGATCTTTATCACGTCGCTCAGGTATAGTTATCCATTCATTCTATCGATAAGAAAGATGCTAAAGATTAGATATGGTTATTTTTTTTAGTTGTTTTTCCTTGGATATTTTTCAAATTAGACTCTCGATTGTTGGTTTACCAACAGCCGGAGTAGCTTTCTTAATCGTCATTTTGCATAAGAGCTGGAAATTGGTATATGTTTAGGAAAACAGTAACTTTGTTCATTTGTTTTTGCTTCTGAAAAAAAACTGGAACAGCGGCCGTAGTAAGACATAAATGCTTAGATTGACTAAATTTGATATTTGATCTTTGTTTGATTAAGGACAATTTTTCAAATCGTGTTACGTTTATGTTAGTGATACCCATTTGAATTTATTGAAAAGCTTTCATCGGTGCTCAAATCTTCTCTAAAAGTTGTAAAAACGAAATAAAATGAACAATTGGTTGAAAGCTAGTTCTTAATGTAAGATCGAAATGTTGTGTTTCCGAGTCCATACGTCATATTTATTCGATACATGGTGTTTCTACATTACCTTTTGCAGCTAAGTCCATCACATGAATGGCCGACATCTTGTTTGTTAGATTACTTTAGACTCTTTTTGTGGTGCTTACTCGATGGACGGACGGACCAGGGCACGCTGAGTGTGAATACTTTGTACCTTAAGGAGAAACCTGGAAACACATGACTTGTGTTGCCATGACCACAATACCTTTGTTGCAACGAGCGACGCGATTGGGTTAAATCTTGCCAGACATTTACACAAACGCGCGCTTTTTGTAAGAAAAACTTTATTAGAACAGCGAGACTCAGATTGGTTAAAGTTTGAGAACAATTTAAGAACAAGCTGAGGCTGGGGCTCGGTAGCAAATTTTCTTTCAAACTTTACCGAACTGTGATCTTTAAGTTAACAATACAGATTGAATAAGAAATGATTTGCAGTTTATGATCGTGCACTGAGGTCTCGGGGAAAATGACTCATTTATCAAATTCATTTTCCAATACATGCTTTTAGGCTTAGTTTTTTTACTTAAACTGCACATAGAAATAAGAACAATTCAAGTTCACATCTTTATGTTCGAATAGCAAAAAATTAAGAGCAATGAGCCTCGGCAAAATTTACTGGTTCTCATCAGAAAAAAATGCCTGTACATGATTAAAGAAGTTGTGTTATGACAATTTGACAAATTAAGACAGCCAAAACAAGCCACCAAAATTTTCAATAAAAATAAACCAAAAATAAGCATTGAAAGAACGGTTTAGCATATCCAGTACAAACGAAGGCATACGTATTAATGAACGGCTGAAAAAAAATTCTTAGCTTGAAAGCTTTGGGGTTTTGTCAGTTTCCATTAAGAAATAGAAAGCTTTTTCTAAGGGGAAACTCGTTCAGTTGATCGATAAGCATTGCGATTCCGTCAAGTTGACCAGTGATTGACTGCGAAGTATGGCGGAGGAGCTGGTACAGTGATCAGTAAGATCTTTGCCTCCCAATCCCGAGGTCCCCAGTTTCGTAACTTATGCAGCAAAGAATGGGTACGTGATTTCAAAGGGCAGTACATGGATGTACCGTGATTCTTAGAAGATTTAACACTTCACTGCTTATTAATAACCTCATAAGTTGTAGAAATGTATAAAGTAGTAGGCTTGAAAGGAGGTAAATCAGTAAAAAGTTGTGTGTGGAAAGAACTCTGAATAAAACCCCAAAAACATCGCATATCAGTGACGTCAGTTAGTGCACTGCAGTTGTGAAGATGGAGGTCCTTTGATTTTGACACTATGAGACCTTTGTCTAAATCTCGCATTTCTTTTATACTGAGATATGTTTTTAACCCATGCCATTCTCAGAGAGCAGGGATTTCATCATGTTGTTCCCATTGGGGTTTCGCACATATACACTCGTTCACTCATTTGAATATTCACGTGACGCCTTCCAGCCAGATAACCAGCCGTTTTCTGTCAGAGTACAAATCATCAAAATTCGAATGACTTGATATTGCAGTTTATTATTTCCATTACATTGCCAAACAAATGTAATTGTAAGCATTGAGAATTTGATTAACCGTACTGATTGTAATGGTGTATTTTATTATCAATTCCTCATTTCTTTACTCGGCAAATGTAATTGCTTTATAACTTAATTGACTTTAGTGATTGTAATGATGTACATGTTACTTTCTTTCGTTACCAAACAAGTATAACTGTAACATTTTTAAAATGATTGAAATCATTAGTGAAGGTGGCACTCCTCCAAACTATCTATGTTACTTAATGTGTTAAATGTTTTCTATTCGGCTGAGCGAAGCGAAAGAGAATATAAAGTGAATTACTATTCTATGAAATATCTCTTAGAGTCGTAAATTGTGTTTTTAGTTTAGGCAACAACTATTTCATTTTGTGTACTTTAGTGCACATGCGTAAAGCTAACATTTCGTGTACCTATTTGGTTCCAGTGCCTCTCTACCTCATGACGTAACAGATGTTCCTGACACGCCTTGTTCACTGTATATTCGTGAAGTACAGGTTTGATTTCACCTCTTTCTTTACTAGCGCCCAGGGTCTCGCCCCACGCTCCACACTCTTATTCACGGCCATGATTTGTTTAAGAGTTTCTTTTTTGTCCGTTTCCGAAGTTGAATCTTTTACGTGATCAGCTCGATCGAGCGTTCGTGACGAGTGGCGACCTTTTTTGAATTTAATAATGACAGTAACACGAACTTTGAAATTACGTGTAAAATTTTAAATCTTTACTTAAAAACTTCGCAGAGTTACTGAAAAGTATATTTTTAAGTCATGAAGGGAAAAGATGGTTTAAGTTTTTGATCCAAGTAGCACTTTAAAGTGAGAAAAAAGCAGTTAAAGGCTGCTGACCCCAAATTCCATTGATTTAGCCCGCATGCAGACAGTCGGTATGAATCCTGAAGTGTGAGTTACTTCTTTAGAATTAAATCACAAATTTTGAGGTGGTCATTTACCTATTTTAATGCGCTCTTTCTTAAACACGAGGTTCCAGTATATTTAAGGCGTGAGCCCAGGGGTTTCACACGTTCAGCTGCCAATCATCCACCGTCGAGTTAACATCTATTAAGATCCAGCTGTGGCGCGCTCTTACGCGATTATTGGGTCGAAAGTTTTATTTGCACTAAGGTTAGTTTCACTACGACAAAAAAATTAAAGATATAAATGTTGAAAATTCTCTTCTGTCAAGGCTTTTTTTGCGACATTTTTGGAACCTCGACCCGTTTGTACTGCCTGCTTCGCCTTGGTCACGTTGCTGGATTTGTCTTTCTGGAAATGATTTGTTCGATCTGCCGACGTACTCGGCTTGCCTCCAAAAGAAACAACCCTTTCTGTTTCAGAAATTCTTTCACTCCAGAAGGACAATTTTTTTTCCTGGAGATGGGACGACTCCAATATACGAAAATCACGGCCTCAACAGCAAAGTGTGAAAAAAGGTATGACATGAGTGCAGTTGCATACATGGTCACTGCGGCCATGTCATCAGAACTTTTATCTTTTTGTAAAATGATTGGATTGAACACAAGATAAAATAACACATTTGAGCCGTATGCATGTCAGGTGCCAATGACTTTATTTACCATTAAAAAAATGAAATAGTTTCACGAATATGGTGAAAATGACTTCGAATTGTTGAAAGTGGATCGTTTCTTTTATCAATGGCCGCCATTACATTTCAAAATTTATTCAAATTTCATGAAAAGGGGGCGGGTTTATCCCTTTTATACTAGAACCTAGTTGTTTAAAGTAAGCTGATAAGCTATGGGTGTTGTCACAAGTTGTAGGCTAGCTTCTACGCCGGCGATAATTTAGAAAGCTTGACAATACGATGGCGACGACTTCAATGAAGTTGACCTTGAGGAAGTTGTTTATAATGTTAAAGAAAAAGTTTAGTCGGCGAGGCAAAGCGGTTTGAAGTCCTCTAACCCGCGAGTCACATGTGCCTGACAGTCCTTTAACTCGCCTCCCCTTCAAGTTGGGTTTTGTTTTGTTTTAATTTATGACATTTTTGGCGAGGGCGTCACGGGAGAAGAGGTAATAGGACTCGAGGCCCACTTTGAGGTCTGCCTCCCGGTATCTACGGTTTAACGTCGTTAGTATATCCGTGACGCGAAGGACTAACCGTTTGCAGATGTTAGAGCAATGGCAGCATCTTCTCCTCTGTTTTTTAGACCACAAGGGCCATTCTACCGGGAATCGAACCCGAGCTTCCCCCACAACAGTCTGGCGCCTTACCAACTGGGCTAACCAGGTGGTGGTATCAGTTTTAAGTACACCTGGAATGTTTTTACTCTCAGCCCTTTTAGGTAAATATTTTTATCGTCTTTTTATTGCTTCTTTTTCTCCAGACCTTCATTCAACACGTTCAGACGAATTATCTTTCGTTGTACGAGTGTAAAGAGTTTATGCAAGAAAGGTATGATAATTAAGGGTCAATATATAACAGTTTAGGATATGGCTGAATGAAGTTAGGGTAATTTAGTAATGATACCGTACTGCACCACACTGTACCTGGTGTTACCAGACCAGACCAGGTTCTAGCAGATTGTACCAGACTGTACCAGATGGTATCAGACTGTACCCAATTGTATCAAACTATACCCAGACCATCAGATGGTACCAGACTGTACCAGGTGGTATCAGAATATTAGATGGTAGAAGGCTTTAACAGATGGTATCAGAGTGTACCAGGTTGGGTTGTATGAATATCAAACTGCTAGATGGTACCAGACTGTAACACATAGTACCATACAATATCAGATGGTATCAGACTTTACTACATGGTACCAAACTATATGATATGGTGTAAGACTGAGCTAGGTTGTGTGAGGCTGTACTAGATTGTACCAGACTGTACCAGATGGTATCAGACTGTACTAGATAAATAGTACCAGACTATATGATATGGTATCAGACTATGCTAGATGGTGTCAGACTGTACTAGATGGTACCAGACTGTACCAGACTATACCAGGTGGTTTCAGACTGTACTAGATAGTACCAGACTATATGATATGGTATAAGACTATGCTAGGTGGTGTCAGGCTGTACTAGATGGTACCAGACTGTACCAGGTGGTATCAGACTGTACTAGATAGTACCAGACTATATGATATGATATAAGACTATGCTAGATGGTGTCAGGCTATACTAGATGGTACCAGGCTGTACCAGGTGGTATCAGACTGTGCCAGATGGTATCAGGCTGTACTATATTGAACCAAACTATATGATGCGGTATCAGACTATGCTAGATGGTGTCAGACTGTACAAGATTGTACCAGACTATATGATGTGGTATCAGACTATGTTAGATGGTGTCAGGCTGTACTAGAATGAACCAGACTATATGATATGGTATCAGACTGTGCCAGATTGTATCAAACTGTATTAGATTGAACCAAACTATATGATGTGGTATCAGGCTATGCTAGGTGGTGTCAGACTGTACTAGATGGTGCCAGACTATATGATATGGTATCAGACTATGCTAGATGGTGTCAGGCTGTACTAGATTGAACCAGACTATATGATATGGTATCAGACTGTGCCAGATTGTATCAGACTGTATTAGATTGAACCAAACTATATGATGCGGTATCAGACTATGCTAGATGGTGTCAGACTGTACAAGATTGTACCAGACTATATGATGTGGTATCAGACTATGTTAGATGGTGTCAGGCTGTACTAGAATGAACCAGACTATATGATATGGTATCAGACTGTGCCAGATTGTATCAAACTGTATTAGATTGAACCAAACTATATGATGTGGTATCAGGCTATGCTAGGTGGTGTCAGACTGTACTAGATGGTGCCAGACTATATGATATGGTATCAGACTATGCTAGATGGTGTCAGGCTGTACTAGATTGAACCAGACTATATGATATGGTATCAGACTGTGCCAGATTGTATCAGACTGTATTAGATTGAACCAAACTATATGATGTGGTATCAGGCTATGCTAGGTGGTGTCAGACTGTACTAGATGGTACCAGACTATATGATTTGGTATCAGAATATGCTAGATGGTGTCAGGCTGTACTAGATTGAACCAGACTATATGATATGGTATCAGACTGCAGGATGCTATCAGACTGTACTAGATGGTACCAGACTGTATGATATGGTATCAGATGATGCAATATAGATTAGACTGTATTAGATGGTACCAAACTCTATGATATGGTATCAGACTGTACAAGATGGTATCAAACTGTACTAGATGATACCAGACTATATGATATGGTGTCAGATTATGCTAGATGGTGTCAGGCTGTACTGGATGGTACCAGACTATATGATATGGTATCAGACTATGCTAAATGGTGTCAGACTGTACTAGATGGTACCAGAATGTACCAGGTGGTATCAGACTGAACTAGATAGTACCAGGCTATATGATATGGCATAAGACTATGCTAGGTGGTGTTAGGCTGTACTAGATGGTACCAGAC
>JAOBRD020108938.1:0-10189 GCA_027575215.2 Hydrozoanthus sils | reverse complement strand
TGTATTACTACATGATCGTATGTCACTTGATTAAAGCTTCTCGGAACGCTAGCACGTTGTCTAAGAGTGTACAAATCAAAACTTGCTATTTCCATAATATCACAACAGTGTTAAAATATCTTTAGTCTGTGAACAGGCTCTCTGTTCAAGGAAAGGGAATGTATACACAGTATAAAAATATTTGAGAATGGAATTAAGAAAACCCAGCCTCGGCCCAAATGAAATTAAATATTGACAGAAAAAGCGAAGCAAGTAAGTTCAATTTTTGCGCTAATTATCCCCTGACGTCATACGTCCCAGTCTCTCGGTGCCGTCTGCGGAGCGACGCGCCTCAGTCCCAGGGGAGGCCGAGTGGCTAGCTGTGCTCGTCACGATCGAATCAAGTCACGGAAAAGTTCTTTCTCGCCTTTTAACAAAAATGGCAGCGGAACCTTCAAGAACTATTCTCATTGCAACCGATGGTAGCGCAAATGCAGAGAAAGCGTTCGATTGTAAGTGTCTTTTTAGTTTAATAGTGTAATTTTCCCATAGAGTCGTGGTTTTTATCTCGTTATTTGCATACGGTGCGGTGTTGGCTTAACCGAGCCTCACCCTCGAGATAATTTGTAAAATATAACAATTACTGAATTAGTTTGACCTTCGTTTCCGTTTCTAACACCTGTACTTTTCAGAAAGCTCTGAGTTATTTACGTTTTGCAGAAGCAATCGATGTTGTTAAGATTTTTATGTTCGACGTTGAAGTCATTTTGGGTCGCGATTAACATGCGGCTTATGTATGTAAATCATTTATTACGATGAACGAGTCCGTATTTGCATAATATTTTGTTCTGTACAGTCTTTATATTATTTTCTGTATGTTAAAGATTTCAGACAATTATAGGAGTTCATTTAAACAGGGAATAAGCTAGTGTTATTAAGGTGAATGTATATAGCAGTATAAAACATAATTTTAAAATGAGAGTCTCAAGTCGATCGATACATACGGATGAACTGTACAAGATATAATACGTAACTCTAAAGTCGAAATGCCTAAGTCATAGTTATGGAATTGAGTCACAGCGAACTTTAACAGGGTTTCGATGGAATTGTTGTTCTTTCCGGTTATAAATTACCCTGTTTAGATTAACTGGATTTAAGGCACCTGCGTGAACGATGTTAAATTACTTTGGATTCTAAGTATTGTGTCTGGCATGCATGTATGTTTGTGTACATGTGTCTTTGTGTGGGGTAGGAGGAGTGGGGGAGGGGGCAGCAATAATGTAATTGAGAATTACTTGATTAGCTCTGTCATAAGTGTTGGGATACCTCTAGCTATTTTTTTATGGTAGATCAAGTTTTATGTTTGTTTGGCATATTATACATGTCTTACAAAATTACTCGCCTCATTTATAAACAGGCCTGGCAGAAGCAGTTGAGTTTTGGTTCAGTTATCAAGTGATCAATTGCTGAAGGTGCAAGTAATCTAGCCCCCCCCCCTTACTACCCAGGGAAAATTTGAAATTTGGCTTCTTTGAAATGCACATTTGGGCCTAGTGCTAGCACCGTATTATTTTTTCGAGGTCAAAATCAGTAATTTGGTATTTTTGAAAGAAGACTTAATCAAGATTACTTTAGAGAAATTGTATTTTTTTAGGGGAACAGAAACAAAACAATCATAATTTCTGCAGTTTTTTTTTCATTTTTTGTCAAAATTTTTGCTATGAGGTATTTTTAGAGTATAAAGTTTTTGCATCTTGCTATTTTTTTAGGTTTTTTACATTTCCTGATGAGCATTAGAACTATGATCCTTTTTATTCTGAAGTAACCCCCCTCCCCCCTGGGAAGATATCACTCATTTTGTATTGATAGTTACTGTTGGACACCTTATTGGCCATTGAGTGTTGTAAACTTTTTAAAAGAATAGCTGCATCATGCTTTTTATTGAGTTCTGCTGTTGTTAAAACAATTAGGGTTCATGAAAACTAGTTATCGAAAAGGCGATAAAATTGTGGTCTACCATTGCCACCAGAACCCAGCTCTTCCAACAATCAGCGTCAAAGGAGGTATGTAACCAGTTTAATTGATTTTATATCTTAATCTACTCTTTAATAGTTTTCATTTTTATAGCACTGGATGATTGTTTATATGTTAAATCTGCATTTCTGATTTACAGTAACATACAGTTTTTAGTAATTATTAAGTAAATAAAACTTGCAGCTGAGTAACATGTATGTGTAAAGGATGTTGTTCAACAGCAAACACACTTTAAACTTCACTTTACATTATAAATTACAGTTTCACATGACTACAGTCTAGAGGTTCAATTTTTACCTTGGTTAACTTTTTCTTAAAAAGCATATGGCATAAAAAATTTTCTTATCTCTGTGAATAGACCTTGCTAAATGAGGAATAGCGGTGAAAAAATTTTGTCAAAATCTTTTATGTTTATCGAGATAATTTAAAACATTTTAATGTTTTCAACTGATGATGTCACATTGTTGGCAGGCAACGTTTCAATTTTTGAAATCTGCTGCAAATCCATAACCCTTGGGTGAATTTTCTCCAAACTTTGACTGGTGAACTTAACTTGAAGTTTTCTTTAGAAAAGTAACAATATTTCATCATCATGGCAACAAACTCAGTACCAGTCCCCATTTGTACAAAAAAAAAAAAAAAATTCTATTATTCTAAGAACTTTCACCAAGGCAATTAAACCAAATCATTGTTTTTTTCTTTTACATGATAAGAAGAATTGAAATTGTGTTGTAATATGTTGCACAACTTCTGGACTAACGAAAAACCTCATTAATTTGGAAATTCTCATCTGGGGCCTGGAACCCAGTTTGTTGCTATAACAACAAAAATCAATAACTATTCTTAAGAAAATCTCCAGATACATCATCAGCCCAAGTTATGGATTTACAGCATATTTTAAAAAATTGAAAAGTTGCCTGCCAACAATGTGACATCGTCAGTTGAAAACATTAGAATTTTAAGGCAGGACCTAACCTAAACTTTTGTTGGATAGTGAGGAAGTTGAAAAAGATATTTGAATAAGAAAGAAATTTGAGTAAAATCGCCAAACTGTTCTTCCATGCAAGGGACTAACTAGTACAACTTTGGTTTGAGAATGGTTTGGCAAATTTACATCAAATAGTAACTTCAAAATTAATTTTTAAACTTCCCAAAAAATCACCAAATTAAAAAATCTCTTTAAAAGGACCAATATTTGAGAAAAAAAATAAAACTCAAAATTCATTGAAAAATTCTTAAAATATTCAAGCTGACTCTTCCTCATCTCATCTGTGTTTTAAGCATTGGGATTTTGTAGATTCAAACCATGGACGGAGATATCAGAAGAAACATGAGGAAAAGTGGCCACAAAGCGTGCTTTAGGTTAAGTCCCACCTTAATATCTTGAGAACCATAAAAGATTTCGACAAAATCTCTTCACCGATTTTTCTCATTTAGCAAGGTCTATTCACAGAGATAACAACATTTTTCATGTCATATGCTCTTTAAACCAACTTGTTTTTTTCTAACCAGTTTTATTTTTCAAACTAGTTTAGTTAATATTTTTAAAATTTTTTACTTTTGTTTAATTTTTACAAGTATATTCTTATTTATCAGTTTATTTATCAAACCTTTTTTCTTGCAAAAATGAAGTCAGATTTTTTGGATTGCCTTACTTGTGAGTATATAAATGTACTGACTTATGTTTTGTCTCAGGAGTGTTAGCTCTTCACAGCCTTTATGTAGTGTCCACAATAAACTTTATATAAATTATTACATAATAATTATACTGTATGGCCAGATGTAAGGGTATCATGATGTTCTTTGTCTTTCTTAGGGGGCCTCCATTTTGCAACTGAAGAATGTGAAAAAATACTTATAGAAGAACGGAAAAAAATTGAAAAGCTGCAGGATGTTTATGTTTCCAAATGCCAAGCATTAAAGGTACAGCTTGGTTAATGAGACTGATAAGTGGTTTGAGTTTGGTCAATTCACCCCAGACCATTTTGTCCCAGAAATGAGGTTTGATCATTTTACCCTAAGTCTTGTTGGACATTTCCCTAGATTGTGTCCAGTCTTTTCCTTGGAATCAGTCGAATTTAGAAATTTGTGTGGCAAGTTCTCCAAGTGATAAGGATTAAAAAACTGCTGACAAGTTGTACTTTGGGTGGGGAATGCCCACAATACAACTGATTAACAGTTTCTTAACAGATTTTGATTGCAGCAACGATTCGATCGCAGTCTATCATTTCCTCAGCAAAACTTTAAGTTAGCCTATTAATAATCATCTTCAAATAAACTTGTAATTGTGGTTGAAATCATCAACATGCATTTCTTGTTGCTTGCATGGTTTCTGATGGCTGTTTTCTTGTTGGCTTCACTCTATGTAACTGTGTGTCATTATCACCTGCCGAACTACAGTAACACCTTTTTGTACCAGATCCAAACTCATATTTATCATTGATAAATACTTTCTAACAATATTTAAATAGCATCTAATATAAAATTGTGTTTAGATATTTATGTGAGGTGAAGTTACCATAGCTTTGGGAAAAATGACCAAGACTTTTGGCAAAAAAGCTGAGGCAAAATGACCTACTACCTATTGATAATGATGATGATGATGTCTTTATTTTGATAGGGTGCGTAATTACAGTAAAAGTGTATCATATTCTCCCTTATGGCCCTATATTAAACTAAGACTAAAAGACTAATAAAAACTACTATAATTATATTAATGGGGTTAAAATATTTGTATAAAATGCATAAAAGTGTACATAAAAAATCTAAAAGTTTGTTAAGTTGTAGAAGTCAATTAGGATAGATACTATTAATTAAAGTCAAAATACTGTATTGACTTAAAAGTATCTGGGGTATACTGACTTATAATAAATTCAGAAAACTCCTTCCTAAAATTCCTTAAGTTGGGGTTTATTTTCTTTTTCTAATTCTAAATACTTTTTCAAAGATCTGTAAAAAATGAATGTTTTAAACTAACACAAGTTACAGTTAATCTTTGCATACTTTGAGACTTTAAAAATGCCTACTGGATTTTTCAGCAGGTCAGATTTAAAGTTTAATCATGTGGTATTTCTTGTGGTAGTATATAATTAGTAATACACAGGCTGGTAGTGAACAGCTGCCCTGGGCATGTTATATATTTATTGGCTCTGGGTAGTTTCTAAATAAAAAGAAACTTGCATGTTAATGCCTGTTTTTTGGTAGTGTTTCCCCTTTATCAAGCACAATAATTGTTACAATGATACCACATTTGTTTGTCATTTGTCTTGCCAGAATAAACCTCATTAACAGTCTACTCTGAAAAATTCTAATTCCCACGATCCCTTGGTCCATCCCTTTCTGTTCAGGGTTTGGTCCTCCAACCTTTACCGTATCGCTTCCTTTATCTCCCTGGATAATCTGGACCAATGGCAACATTCACTAACAGTAGCACTTATTGGTAACCTTTTTTTGACTCCAAAACGTTAAAAAGTATTAAAATGTTACTTTAAGTAAAGTGTCAATTTTGTTTCTGATATCTTTTTGTGGCAAATAAACTGAATGCCATCATATGAAATCACCGTAGTTGAGATTTTGATTAGGAAAACATGTAATATTTTTGACTTTTATTCCCACTAAATTACTCTTTGATCCTTAAAGAATTTTTTTGCTCTTGTAAAAAGCTAGCCCCCCAAATCAAGCTTTTAAGATTTGCAATCCCTTCAATTTTATTGATGTAAATTAATATTTTGTAAGGATAACAATTCATTCTTTGTTACTGTCTTAAAATAGGTAGCTTATGAGTTTTTGGAGGATTCTAACAAGCCACCAGGTGAAGCAATTGAGAAGAAAGCACGAGAAAAAAAGGCCTCGCTTATTGTTCTTGGAAGTAGAGGACTGGGCACAATCCGGCGCACTATTCTTGGCTCCGTCAGCGACTACGTTCTCCACCATTCCAAAATTCCAGTTGCTGTGGTACCTGCAGACTCGCACATTGAGGCATAACGGCATCTTTGCAGTTGTGTTACAGTAGAAGAAAGATATTTTACCATGTTTTCTTTGCACTGTGTTACAGTAGTTGACCCATTACTAGAATCTGAATTCATGACAATTCACAACTTGAACATGAAAATGAATATTATGCATTGTATTTGTTTCAATGTGTTAGTGTTATATGCCATATATATTTTAATTATGTAAAGGGAGCAATCACTAAGGTAGTTTTTAGGAACAGTTCTAACTTGATATTTGCAGTTTATGTATGGAGAACTGTGTTTTCATAATTAGAAATATAGTGTTTTAGTGTCAAACACAACATGTGAAGATTAACAAAAAAGCACTCTAAAATTCATCTTGACGTTAGTAGTCAGGGCAACCGGCCAGTACCTTTATCTTTTAATTCATTTTGATCAATCACAGATTTGTATATCAGAATCTTTTTGATAATTAGTTGGTCTAGCTTGCTATAACAGATAAATGGGGCAACATTTTGAAAGATTTTTGGTGGGTACATACATCTTTTGAAAATGGTGAACTACCTTGAATAAATCGTTCCACGATGCCTGGAGTTTTTTGGCAGTGTGTTTGAAGTTGTGTTGTAGTTTTCATATGGGCAGCATACTTACCGTAAAACCCACGTCAAAGCCCTACGGCTGGTATAATTTCATATTAAATTCTGGGTGGTCTTATAAACGGGGGGAGGGGCTTCTTATTGGAATAAAAGAAATATTTCGGAGCGACGAGGTAAAACGTATTAAAGCTAACATACCATAATATGCAGGGTTACATTGATAATACATTCATTGTGCGTCACAATAAACGGAAAATTTATTTCAAAATAATCTTTAACACACTTCTGTTACGGAAGAGCGTGCAGGTTAGCGAAGGGCAATAGAGATTGAGCGTAACATAGTGTAACCTTTCATGACGTAACATTTCGTTGCGCGATTTTCTTTCAAGTTGGCCAATCGTAGCACTTTAATTTCAAGTTGGCCAATCGTAACACGTTTGTTTCATTTATCGGTGAAAAGAACGTCCATGTGCTTTTGTCGAAAGTACGAATACGTTTTGGGAAATATATTATCTCGAAGGCCTTGTAGGTAGCAATATAGAACTTGCCGATTGTGATTTTTACCATTTTTGACTAAAATTATTGTTGCAGGTGTAGAATGAGCAGAGAATTTTCAATGTTGCTTGAATGCGTGTCATGTGCGCGGTAACTGAGGGGGTGGAGGTGGCTTAGTTAATTGCACGTGGCGAGTGTATTAGGGGACGCAAAATGGCAGTTGGAAAAGCATACATGCGTTACGCCAATATACGCGAGTACTGTGGCACAAATGATTTAGTGCGAACTATGCGTGGAATAATTAATGTGCGATAATTCGCATCACCGCAAGTTTTAAGGGAATCAAGGGTAGCAAACGTGCAAGGGCAGTTGGGTATAAATGTGTGCACCGCGGTTCGTAGTAACTTGAAAGAGGACGTATCCCGGAATAACCTCACGTATATCACCTTTCTTATAAGTCGGGCGAACTTAAGGGGCGGTTCTAGGAGTTACGGGACCCCCCTTTTCTATCGTTTTTTTTTTCTCTTTTACTACGAGGTTGTGTTAAGGCGGGAGTACACCCAAACTTTTTGTTGAAAACGATATTTGAATAAGAAGAATATTGAGTAAAATCAGCAAACCGTCCCTCCTGGCAAGGGACTAGTACGACTTGGTTTGAGGACGGTTTGGCGAATTTACACAAAATATTAACTTAAAGTAATTTAAAAACTTCCCAAAAAATCACCAAATTTAAAATTCTCCGTTAAAACTACCAATCTTTAAGACAAAAATACAACTCGAAACTCATCCAAAAAATCTTAAAAATGTTCAGGCTGATACTCCTTCATTCCATCTGTATTTTAAGGTCAGCGATTTTGTATATTCAAACCATGGACGGAGATATCGGAAGAAACACGAGGAAAAGTGGCCTCAAAGTGCGCTTTGCAGTGTACTCCCGTCTTAATGTTGCCATACACAAAACGTGAGAAACCATGCAGGTCTTTATTTTCGTGGAAGTTTAATTCTGCGCATCTTGCCATTTTTTTTACACTTGCCAACAAAAAGTTTCCACAAAAAAAAAAAAAAATTTATAATCGCCGTTTTAACCTCTTTTCAAATAAAAAGCTTTTTTAAAGAATCTTTATTTCGCCAGGCATGAATTTGGATACCCCCCACGCCTTCCACCCTGGAACGACCCAAACCCCCACCCTCCCCTCCCCCCTTCCAGAAATTCTGGGGAACGCTCTTGTAACAGAAAAGGGGGACGGGGCTTGTGCTAATTCATACTTTTACAAACTAAGCAAGATAAACAAAGATTCCTATATGTGACAATATGGTTTTACTTCAACACAAAAATACCTAGTAAACAAAGACACTTGACTGAAGAAACTTTAACTAACGCTTATAGCTTTTTTCAGAATAAAGGAAACTTATCCAGTTACCTTGTTAATACTATGTGTTATTTTTTCCAGCAAATTTAAATCGTTTTGTTTATGTTGAAATTGGTGAAAGGAATACATTAATTTAGAATATAATAAAAACACTCAAATTACATTTTAGGGTAAAATTACTTTGAAATAAGAAATAGACTCGTTTCTACAAAACTGTTTTGGAAAGATACGAAATCAGTTAATTTAAACGTATTTTTGTTACATCGAACACAAGATCAGAAGTCCACTCTCCCTTTGTTTTTATGATTGATAGATTGTTCTCGAACTAGTAGCTATAAACCATTGGGGTCCGATTTTCCAATTTTTAATTGATAGCAAGTTTTAAAAAATCCGTTGTTGGTTGGCCAGATTAACAAAAGTTTTAACAGCATGGTTTTTGTTTTCTTTTATATTCCTTCTAAAACGTGTCTCAATCTACCGTTGTTGTAAGAAAGCTAAACATAAGACTAGTTTCACTTGACAGAACAAAGCTAGTGTTTTGACTTGGTCAGTGCACTCAATAGCTTAACTCTTCTTCATGGCAAGAATTGACCTGAAAAAATAAAGAAATACACAGAACGTAAGCTTTTTCACAACCGATAGATGATAACCATCATCACCACCATTATCACCTTTATTATCACCATCATGTAACCTTAATTATCGCCACCGTCATTGTCATCTTCATCGTCATCATTATCATCGTCATAATCATTATCATTATTACCTTCGTCACCACCACCATCATTGTCGTTGTCATCATTATTATCATCTTTATCATCATCAACGTCGTTACCACCATCACCATTATTAGTTATCACCATCATCACTTTCACTACCACCATCATCATAATCATCGTTATGACCATTACCATAATTATCACCGGTTATCATCAATACCTTCGGTACTAATGGCGTAGTTCCCTAAGCATCAGTAGGCTTTAAGAAATGATTAGTTAGTTTCAAAGCTCAAACCCTTCACTTGTCGAAATTTGCATTTGGTCGTTCGGCACATATAAAAGTTTGCAGCAGACAGTTTATTATACACTATAATAATCAAAGCTTTCCATGCAGTTATCTTAATTGCTGTTACACTTACTCTTAAACAAACATCCTATTTTTGTATATAGACTTTCAAATAACACGACAAGGTTTTAAATACAAAACTGACGCATTCGAAATCAAACTGCCTTCAAACTTGTTTACAGATCTAGTTCCCTTCTAAGTTTGTTGAAGTGGCGCAACAAGTTTGCTTTTGTGTCAACCCCAGAAAATATTCGGACTTACTTACAGATTATGCCCTGGGTTCCTGAAGTAGACTTAGATTAAGCTTTCTTAGCAGGAGCCGGCTTCCTTTTCCCGCGATATTTTTCTCTCAATGTCTCAGCGGTCTCGTTCGTGATTTTCTGGAACAGTGGTTTGGGCTGCAGAAATAAAATAGTTTGATTGGTTTAGTACAGGATAGTGTAGTGCAGCATTAGTTTAATGTACATTGTACGTGTAGTGCAGTTAATCGAAGGTTAACAGAGGTAAAATTAAAGAAGTCAAGCGAGGATGGTAGTCTAGTGGTACCGGTAACCCCCTAGGTATAAATTTTCAAACTAGAGCTGGATTCAAGTACAACAATCATCAGTTACACTTTTTTGCAGTTGAAAAACAGCTATACCCAAGGGCCAAAAACTGACTGCCTATATTACATACGGGGGTCGGGGTGGGGATACTC
>JAOBRD020108937.1:10240-26671 GCA_027575215.2 Hydrozoanthus sils | reverse complement strand
GATCGCGATCTTCTGATCCAACGTTGGCAAGTACATCGATCGTACACGGTTTTGCACTGGTGTTAAACCTACTTCATCAAGTATAGTGAACAATGGAACAAAATTTTCATTTCATAGGAATTTTAAATACAACGGCAAAGAATAATTGTTCCAAATCTTCTAAAAATCCCCAAAAATCCCATTTTTTCCCCAAAATTTCTAAAAATCTCCTGATGCTCTAAAAATTGTGAAAAAATATCCGGCTTTTTGTGTCTAGGCCTACGCTCGTTCCATGGCCAAACTCCAGCCAAAGTTTTTTCGCGCTATTGTCATGGCGTCGAGGCCAAGTTCGATTTCCAAAACCGCTGTCCAGAAATGAAATGGACGTTGTTTAACGTTTTGGCAGCCATCTTTGACGACAGCAAAGTTGGTAATTTTTGAAATCGGCCTGCATCTAGAGCAATCCTAGCTGCAACCATGAAGCTTGTAAGGTAAATCGAATGAAAATTAGTTTTACAGTTCATTGATCAGTTTAT
The DNA here is from genome assembly GCA_027575215.2 of Hydrozoanthus sils. Taxonomy (NCBI): domain Eukaryota; kingdom Metazoa; phylum Cnidaria; class Anthozoa; order Zoantharia; family Hydrozoanthidae; genus Hydrozoanthus; species Hydrozoanthus sils. The sequence continues at coordinate 26,156 of JAOBRD020108937.1, read as the reverse complement.
CTTTTGCAAGTGCTTGCTGGTTTTGTCTCCATTGCTTACCGAACAAGCGCTTGTTTTGCAGGTTTTTGATGAAGCTTAGTCACGAGACAGTTACAATTGAACTGAAAAATGGAACAGTTGTACACGGAACTATTACAGGTAAACTTTGTAACTGATTGATAAATTATTGTTGCGTATTATGTGACTGTTGAGATCCAGATGAAATGGTTTTACATTTATTAAAAATCCTTCGAAATTGAGCATACTTTGACAGTTGTCGAGTTGTGGTGTTCATGGCACGTGTTGTTCGTTTATAATCAAGTTTTTGCCTTATTGCTGCTGAAAAATTGCGACTGAATGCAGAATGTCGGGATACTTTGACCTTTCTATGTTGTGTGTGTAATTTGCTCACTTCAGTCAAACCTCTCTAAGACAGACAACTTCGGGACCGTCTTATAGAGGTGTCCGTCTTATCCGGGTGTCCGTCTTGAGGGATTCCACTGTACAACTTGGTGTCATTTTGAAAAGAAAGCATTTAAAAAATTTTTATTCAAATCGATGATATTTAACTAATTTAGAGTAACTTTTAAAAAACTGGGAGTATTTCTATTTGATTCATGAACAAAAAAATTATTGGTTTTTTGCAGGTGTAGACATGAGTATGAATACTCATTTGAAAACAGTCAAGATGACACTGAAAAACAAAGATCCCGTTCCTCTAGAGACTTTGAGCATTCGAGGGAATAATATTAGATACTTCATTCTGCCAGAGAGCTTGCCTCTTGACACGCTTCTAGTTGATGATACACCAAAATCAAAGGCTAAAAAGAAAGAAGCAGGTATGAATGACAAATATATGAAAGTTATTGGAAGTGTAGGGTATTGTGCTAAATTTCTGTCCAGTCCATGGGCCAGTTCTGTAGCCATGTTTAACCGATTCAGTTCCAATCATTTATCAACATTTAACTTCTCCTTTCATAAGGGGCTATCAGAAAATCAACTGATAGTTAATGTTTGAAATCAAATGGTCTGTAAAATCTAACTCCCTCCCCTCTCATCCCTTAACTTCCACTCCAACCTTTTGTTCAGTTTAATAAATATGTATAGTAGGTATAAATACAATAGACAAACTCTATCTATAGTAATATCAATCTTGAAGAATAGAACCAAACGGAAATCATGTTCACTAAAAGTGAAATATATAAACATACCATTTTGAGGGCCACAAGTATATCAGTCCTACTGTCAAGTGCTACCCTCTTGAAATAAAGTTTATTATTAGATCACTATACCTTAACAGACTTTTACTTGCCTGGCTGTTGTTTCTGCTGTAAAACAGCTATTTATTCTGACAGCTTTATATCTTGGAACACTCACATTTTATCTGTTTTTCTCTTGTTCCAAACATTTTTTTTCTCAACACCCACCTATACCAAAAAGCCCCCTTCCTCCCCCCTTAACATCCATTTGACATTAAGCATTAACAAACCGATTTTCCAATGACCCTAAGCAACAACTATTTCATTTTTTAAATGATACATTTATTTATTCATTGTTTTATATTGGCTTAGTATATTTTGTTGGGCAACACTGCTCAGCCCCAAAGCTGACTATCAAAGCTTTTAATGAAGCATTTATTAAAGGAATCCTCCATCGCATAACATTATTGGTCTCAAATAAAACTTTTATTAAGTCTGTGTTCATATCAGCAGCACAAGTTCGATATTTTTGTGCATGTAACTAAAGCCAAGCAAATTGTTTTCATCAGTTTTACAGTTTGAATTTCCCATGCGCTGCCATTTTGAATTATGACATAATATAGTTGCAGTGCCAGATCCCCTCTCGTTCATTGCTATTGTATTCAGCACTGCAACCATGATATGTCACAAATCAAGATGGTGGCACACGGGAAATTCAAACAAATAAACTGATCAAAGTAATTGCTTGAAATTAGTTATATACACCAAATTATCAAATTTGAGCTGCTGGTATGGACATAGACTTAATAAAAGTTTTATTTGAGAACATTATTGTTACACAGTGGAGGATTCCTTTAAAGAGAGCTGGCAAAGATCAATTTGCTGTTAACTCTTGCAACTCCATGCTCATTAAAAACTTTGAAATATTCAAGTTTTTGGATGTTTGTTCAACCAATAATTATTTACAAGTGAGAGTTGTGCGAGTGAAAAAAACAAGGTTACTTTTTCAAAATCATTGCTTTGAGGTACCATAGAGCCAAACATTTTAAGGCCTTGGTATTTTACTTTTTTTATTTTCCAACAAGTATTCCTATCCATTTTACACTAAAATACTTCCCCCCCCCCCCCACAAGATAAGTTCTTGCCAAACTCTTGTTTGTCAAGTAAATTGTAACTGAAGCTTGTTTGACCTAGCCTTTAATTACTATCTTGTAAAATGTATGAAATGTTATTAAATGAATTTGTTTATCTGGAGAGCTGTTGGAGTCCATCCAAAGCTAGTCAAACCAATTATTTGTAGTTGGAGTTGGACAATCTGTAATATCTTCAATCACAATATTATAATATTTTAATAATATAACTTTATCTTCTATCAGTCTAAAAAAATATTTTACCTTTTTTAAGAAACAAAACACAACAACTGTGTTGGCACAGGCAAGACAAGGTGCTTATGGGAAATATCAACAGTAGATACATGTAATACAAAATTAATGGTACAACACTGAAGTACAACTGTTTGTGCCTGCTCAAGATTTCTTCCAAACCCACTGAGGGTTTCCATTAGCCCGTGAAAACATGCTATGTTCTATTTTCTTTATAAAATTATAGTTTGCAGCTATGTTTGCACGGACTATTGTTTTAAGTACAAATCAGAATGCCTGTGAAATCTAAAATATTTTATAATTCTCATACAAGGGAAATTAATGAAGATGAAAACACCAATGCTTTAAAATTATTGATAATACCAACCTTTTTTGTGTGTTAATTATTGTTTTGATTCTCTTTGTAGCTGGTCTTGGCAGAGGCAGAGGAAGAGGGCGTGGCAGGGGAAGGGGTAGAGGACGAGCGGCAAGAGGTGGCAGGCGGTAGTGCTATTCTTTTCAAAAGAGTTAGATATTAACTAATGCAAAATATGTTGTCTGAGACAAACTCCTAACACTTGTAGTATACTCCAAAATTGTGTAAGTTGTTTAAGCAATCGGTCATTGTGCAAACACACATTTTACTCTAGTGGAAAAAAGCTATTGGCCAGATGTGGATGTCAACATAAATGTTTTTGAACAAAAGGAACATTTGCTTCTATCACTTTATTGCCTTCAGACTGTCCAAAGCAATGTAATTCTTTTTAAGTTTTGAGCAAAACCATTATCCCTGTTATAAGTGTTTCATACATAGTCATGTCATAATTCCACTAGGCCCTTCAGTTTGCAGGTAACCTTAAGTGTTTTTAATGTTGTAAATAAACATTCTTTGCTTAACTACTGTCATTTCTTTGTGTTTTGTGGGCTTGAGTGCATTCAATCAAAACTTAGAAAGCAGAAAAGTGCTAAAGATTTCTAGTGAATAGTTAAACTTTTTGTTGTTAAAATTAAGTATCAGCATGAAGCATAATCAGAGGCACAATGGCAAAATTGTAAGTGTTATTGACTTGTAACTCTAAAGTAATGAGTTTGAGCCCAGGTCAGACCACTGTGTTATAGCCATGAGCAAGAAACTCTACCCAAAATGTTCCAGTCAACTCAACTGTATAAATAGTACCAGCTTCTGCCCAGGGCTAACCTGTGGTGGATTAGTAATCCAGTCCAGGGGGAATCGGAGACTTTCATCTACTTTATGTTCAAGAAAGGATTTAAGGGGGTTTTTTTACCAGGAAGCATACAGGGTTGTGAGAATTGCTTGTTTGATGCCCAAATTTTGCAATTTTGAACAAAGCTAAGTAAGTTTCAAACATGAAAACTTGTAATCTATGCCCCAAGTGTGTATTGAAAAACCATAACAGAGTCTGTGCCATAAGGCATGAAGCAAATAAAGTATTTACTTACAGGTTGCAAGAGAACACTTCGGTACATATTTTTTGTGTAATTTTTTCTGCAAGTGGCTCTGTGTTTGACAAAATCTTACAGTTTTGTGATATTGAAGTAAACTCTGGGAAATAAAAGAAATTGAAGCTGGATGAGGAACTATCTACTGGATGTTTGGGAGGGGGGAGGGTGCTTGGTGGTTTGTTACTTGGGCACAAAATTCTCTGCTGCGATTGGCACAGTTTGTGACTTATCAGCTGTAAGAGTAAATTTTCGTTGTAGCTGCTCAAGAAATGATTTCCTCTAGTAAATTTCAGATAAAATTGGGGCATTCTGGTGCCCCTAAAAATTCCTTATTATTTATGTGCCCTATGAAAAGCCCTACTCTTATGGCAATTTTTGAAATTTTCCCTAAAAATCGCAACTTTTGAAATAGAATCTGTATCAAGAGTTTGTATGTGGGCTAATTAAATTCCTTGATCTAGTATCACTGTACGGACTTTATGTCGAAGTCAATCAGTGGCTTTTGATCTTTTACAACGAGAATTGCACAATCTTTCTAGTCTATCATTTTTCATTGCCTTACCGTCATACGCGTTTCTTCTGAAAATATAGGCAGTGTTATTTTTCTACATAAAAGTCCTAAAAACGCCCCATTTTCTTTCTAGTCCGAAGTTTTTGGAGAAAAAAAAACAATACTCCCTAAATGTTGTATTAAACAAGTTAGGCAGAATGTCTGATATGTACATAGCGGCTGCTGTGCAAGGTTAATTTAGATATTGAAATCCTCAGTTACACCCTATCATGCATTGGCGAGGTAATAGTCGAGCAAGTTAAAGGCCTTTTTTACCTTCACTTGGTATACAGGCTCGGGTTCAAATATTTGGGGAGGGGGACACAGTTACAAAAACGTGAGAAATATTAGGGTGGGGGCAACCTACATTTTCTTGATTTTTTTGTTTTATTTTTTTTTATTTTGGCGGATGGGGGTTGGCCTTTCCTTTTGCTACGACCCTGCAGGGCACAGGGACTTTTTCTCCTCATTAGCGCAGTTTTTGTGGTTTTAGATAGTCTACCGTGTTGAAGGCAAAGTTAAAAGATGAAGGTTGAAGATTGTGGGGTGATCAATAGAGTGAATTGTTTCTCATGTGAGAAAATTCCTTGAAAATACCTTGAGGATGTCAAACAAGAGTTTCTTAAGCTAATGCATTTCTAAAAAACAGGCACCACATTAATCAACTTAAGTTACCGAGGATAGTGCCTCAATTTTTTTCTTTTTCGACGAAATGATAGTACACAAGGATGCTAGGCTTGGAGATCGCCGAGAGAGCGCAAAATTAAATTAAGTTTGAGTTTCTGGTACTGACCACAACTTTATACGGCATTCAAAATTATTCTTTTATGACGATCTGCCGTACTGCAAAAGCGTATCTGTTGTTGGATAAAGAATTTTGGGGCAAGAATTAACTGTATTTTTAAATTGGCGCCGTAGCTGACAAGCATCGTTGCTGTCATATTAAAGGTGAAAATACAAAGATCACATATAGAAAGTCAATTTAATTGATTTTCCAAGTATTAATGTTTTAAAGAAGGATAGAGTTGCTCAGGCAATTGAGTTGATTAAACAAGGAGTTTATAGGTTCAAATAATCATTCAAAATCGTAAACCATTGAACATTGAACGCAGCAATGAAAGTAGTATCGATGGACGGTATAAAACAACATTGGGTGGGGCGAGGATCTGAACTTGGTCGCCTAAAGAGAGCAGAGCTTTATTGACCGGGCTTTATTGTGTTATCAGGCTACAGGCAAATGATTAAAATTAGATTTCAATTAATATAATAGCTGTTAAAAAACTTCACGCTCGTACAGAATCTTGCAGTGCTAAGTACTAGACTGGCGCATTATAAAGGAGTAATCTTTAGGGTTTTCAAATGAAAAAAGTTTTCTTTAAGATTTAAGAGCTTTGTTGAAACTAATTTTGTGCTTCATCAGCTGAACCTTGTCAGCTGAACGGCACAACGGCAGCTATTCGAGACTATTCTTTTGGAAGGTGGTCAGCGGAACAAAGCATCTTGCATGAAATTGAGGTTGTATATGGAAGCTCTCCATGACAACGCGGGCCGCGCATGAACAAACACGAAGACTTGGCGCTCCATATTCGCCTAGCGACAACCACTTGTTCACTTAGTACAACAGACAAGAAGAGGGGAATCAGAGTACGGTTCTTTCCTCTGTTTCATTCTATCTGGTTGAGAAAAACAGTTACAAGATGTTTAAAAACACATTTCAATCTGGTTTTCTGTCGATATTATACAGTATTGGAAGCCATCCGCTGCAAATTTGGGATAAACAGGTATTTTACTACACCAGTTACATGTGATTGATATCGTGCGAGTTACCTCCATGTGCAACTGAATTTGTTATAATTTTCAACGCGATTTTTTCTGATATTTTGTCTTTGAAATCTAGGTACGAAATGGACACATTAAAAGAATAACAGATAACGATATCCAGTCGCTAGTTTTGGAAATAGTTGGAACAAATGTTAGGTGAGTTGAAGCTTGAGCCGATGTCTACATTGTAGTTTCAACAATCTGAAGTGCTCATTACTTTTTGTCCTTCATCCCCATTTGTGTTTGTTCTACTTCTGAAAATGGTCATTGTGTAGAAGCTTATCGTTTGTAGTAATTTTAACTGTTTTGGTTTGGTTTCTAGCACAACGTTCATCACATGCCCTGTAGATCCGAAGAAGACTCTAGGGATCAAACTGCCGTTCCTGGTTATGATCATCAAAAATCTGAAGAAATATTTCACCTTCGAAGTCCAGGTAAGATATAGTTGATAAAATGGTCATGTTTTGCTCGATACCAGTGATTTAGTCTGGCATTTTTCTGTGTGCAGCGCAAATGGTGAACTCTCATATGTTTTGTTGACACTTTAGGTCCTAGACGACAAGAATGTTAGGAGGAGATTTCGCGCGTCCAACTATCAATCGACAACGCGAGTTAAACCGTTTATCTGTACAATGCCGATGAGACTTGACGATGGCTGGAATCAAATTCAGGTAAATTTTTCACCTAAGGTGTCTGTTTTCAAATAGAATTTTTAATATTGTAGTTTGACCAACTTGTGCCGTTTTGTTTGCAGTCCACAAATCTTGTGGCGAGGCAAATCTTCTCACATACCACTCACTACTATCAACATTATTGAAAGATTATTTTACGTTTTGCAAAGCAACAATAAGACAGAGTAATCTAAAATAGTTATTTGCTGCCAACCGTTTTCCATTATTGTTTTTATTTGGTACATATTCTGCGTATATTCTGGTAGCGTAAGTTATTCGTGTTTTTTCCTTAGTGATGAGTTAGTCCCGCAAAACAAATCTGTTAAGAAGCGGTTCAATTTATAACAACACACCTTGTGTTTCTTTCCGACAGTTCAATCTTTCAGATTTCACTCGCCGTGCCTACGGAACAAACTACATTGAGACTCTGAGGGTCCAGGTTCGTGTTCAGATATCAGTACTTTGTTCTCATTTTGATTTAATCACAATTAACAGAAAATAAATGAAACTTCGTGGAGTAGTTTTAAACAACAACAAATTCCAAAAGTTAATTCCCTGAGCTATAAGTGAAGAACCATTTATTTTCAGATTTATTAGAATTGTTCTTGAGTTTGTTGGTGTTTTCGATTTTGAAGCTTAAAAAAGTGATCAAGAAAAATGCTTTCAAATAAAATGAAATAAATATATGAAACGAAAAGCAATAAATTTAAAATGCAAGTAACATGCATTAGCTTAAAAGCTTTCATCTAAGATTACACAAAGATTTTCAGGTTACTTAAAAAATTAGAGGAAAAACTAATTTCCTGTTCACGGAATAGTAATTCTAGGTTTCCTTTTCTTTAGAGGCAGGTTTTCAAGCAGTGTCTTATTAATTTTCTGTCTTTAATGAAAACTAACTATGTTATGGTTATTGAAAGTTTGTTTTTCATTTAGGGAAGGTAACCATAATTAGAATTCTTTTGTTCTTACCTGTTTTTCAACTGACAAATTTAAAGAAGACTCTAGATTATAATGTAGTTGTTAATATTTTTGAATTGACAAGTAGTTTTTCAGCCCAGTTGTAATCATTACAATTAATCAAAAATGTTAGTTAAAAAAATTACAAAAATTTTTAAAGTTGTTATAATATGATAAGGTGTGAAATATCAAAGATTTAATGGTTTGAGAAAAAAAGATCTCTTGACACATGTAATTTTCTTGGATGTGTTTCAATTATAGATCCATGCAAACTGTCGAATTCGCCGAGTTTACTTCTCAGATCGACTTTACTCCGAAGATGAGTTACCCGCAGAATTCAAGCTTTATCTCCCAGTGCAGAATAAAGCAAAGGTAACATAGTGTTTCACTATTGTGTCTAAGTTTTATGTTTCATAAAACTTCTAGTATTAAAATCTAGATATATTTTATTGAATTGAAATTATTCTGACTTAAAAGTCGGTATGGTCATTAACATAAAAAATGTGTATTTTACACAAAAGTATGATTTGGGACACAATGTTCAATGCCATAGCAATTTTAAAATTTGCTGATATCTTTATTTTTATATTTAGGAAATAAAACTAAATTGTAATCTGGTCAAACCATTCCCTTTCTTTAGGTTGGACCCCCTGATGAAAGAATGAGGGGGTCCTAGGGACCCTTCTTTAAGTCTTCTACTGAAAACCCTGGGGCCAGTTGTTCAAAAGCTGATTAACTTTAGACCAGGGTTAACTCTTAACAAAACCTATTGTTTGTCATGGTAGTTAACGCTAAATTAGGTCTAAGAGTCTTTTGAACAACTGGGCCCAGGTGAATAACACATTAAAATATACCTTCGATCTTAGAAAGTTTAACTATAGTCGACAAAGATTTTTGGAAATTTTCTATATTTCTCATTATTGAGTTGAAATTTTGAAGCTGGTTTCAGAATGCCCAGTAATATTTTATCTTATTAGTGTCAAAGGAAATCTTTCTATGCCTCATTTGTTTGATGAAGTCCAGTTTTTAACTGAAATATTTATGAATTTAACTTTATGTTTCGTGATTAAACTAACTTCTGTGATTTTGCTTCTCTTTCAGGCTTGATGATAAATCAGTGAACAGACAATATTTTAAGGGAGGGGAGGGAGGGGTGAAATATCTTGATCTAGCATAACACAATACATTTCTTTAAAAGGTTTTCTTTTTGAATATGTTAGACTGGTACTTGAGGATTTGGACAGTATTCCTGAAAGCATTGTAAAAAAAAGTGAAAGTTTTATAACAGCCGTTGCAATTATTTCGAACATAATCTAGGAGGCTCTACAAGTTAAACATTGAGCATGCTTTAAAAGAGCAATCATATTGTTGTATAGTTGTTACATTTCTGTGTTATAACTGATCTTTACTATTTGTAAATATGAATATTGCAAAATAAATGGATATTTGTTAACACTCAAGTTTATTGGTCTTGTAAAGCATTTTAATTGATTGTACCCATAGCTCTTGTCCTCTCATCTTTTGGGGGCAGAGATTCCAGGGAAATCTCAATGGAACCCCTAGGGGTTGCCAATGTCGGTGTGGTTCAGGTTGATTTCAAACCAAAGAGGTACCATTCTAAAGCGACAATGCAGACAACATTTCAATCGTAAATATATTTGACATATTAACATGAAAATGGTCTCACACTGGATCTCTGAAGGTACAGGTCCTTTGAAGCCAAGCTTCAACCTTCATTATACAAATTAGTTATAGCCATACTCAGTTTTTGTAGCCAATTTGGCTGTCGTGAGTCAACAGTCAGGCAGTCACAGGCAGAGATAAGCGGTCACAGCCAGTTTCCTGTCATGTTAATTGGTTACATGTAGTATAGTTAAGATGAATAGCAGCAAGTACTCTCAACACTGCCTGGTTGTTTTGAATCTAAAGCCATTAATTGTTACAACCAAGGGCAGATTTTTCAAAACAGTGTTTCCTTTGGTTTGTCTTCTCTTGAGTTACTGCACTGTATGCAAACGTGAAGATTTCATCTCTTGCACCCTTTAGCGATACCAAAGCCTTGAATTTTTTCCCTAAGAGGTACAACAAGCAGCCTAGCCCCAAAACGTTGGGAGTCCATGCCCCCGGAGCTCTCATATTTAGCTTCTACAGTAAATCTTAGTGTATATATCAGTTGTGGCTTTTTTGTATGTACAAAGTGCCCTTACCCTTCTATTGGTGATGGCAAAAAAAAAATCGATTACGATTTTTCTTCATGGTGTAATTTGCGTTTAAAGTTTTAACAAAATCACTTTCAGTTTCACTTTGACCGCGCGAAGAAAGGCTGGTAACTACGTGACGAGAAGTCAGAATTTGTGTTGTGTGTTAGCTGTTCCATTTTCATGTAAAACACGAGTATCAACGTCTGACTCCTCGAAGATAGATAAATCGTTTTCTTCGTAATACAAACTCTCTGCCGTTACTGATCCACTAAACCCTGCTTTCGTCATGGACCAGAAAACAAGAGTAGTTACCAGCCTTCCCTTGCACGGTCAAAGTGAAACCGGAAGTGAATTTTCATAACTTTAAACGCAAATTACACCATGAAAAAAAATCGTAATCGAATTTCTTTTTTGCCATCACCAATAGAAGGATAAGGGCATTTTATACATACAAAAACCCCACAACTGATATATACACTTTAAGTTGTACTGTTACCTTTCACTACAGGTGTGTATGGTGGGCAGAGTCTGCAAGGTGTTTTAAAAGAAAACCGAACTCTTAGTCTAAGTCCTAATTACCTCTATGTGGTGTCCATTGTTTACAGATACTGTTAAGGTCGTTTTAATTCACGGGTAGCGGAAGCAAAAAATTATTTGGGGGGGGAACAGTGGAAATTGTACAAGTTTGAAAAGACAAACAGTAGTCAATTATCAAGTTCGATCAACTTCGCGCTATTTATCTCTTTAATAGATTGAGCACATAAAATCTGAAATTCCAGTTCAATCGGTGCCCTGTTGAGCAGAAAATTAATGGGGCTTGGTCCCCCTAACTAAATTATTGGAGGTTCTGCCGGCTATGTAATTGTGCACATTTCAGAATTAGATCGTATTTATGTCTAAATGGCCGGCAGCCGGCCAGGGTCTTGAAATTACTAAATGACCGACAGTTTAACTTTATCAAATAGTTTAAAAAATCTAAAAGTATTTATCAATTGAAAGTCCATTATATTTATTAAGAATCACCAAGCGCTTCTGATGACTACAATATGGTTATCTTTCAACTTTTTTTTCTTTTCTCGGCATTGAGTAGCGCTGTCTGTTCGACCACACTTGAAAAAGACTCGTGGCCATGCCAACTGTATCACCGCTAAATGAAATAAAAATTATCGCTAAATGAAATACCAACCCTAAACGAAATAAAAATCAACGCTAAATGAAATAAATGACTCACTCTAAATGAAATATCATTTTAATCCTAAATGAAATAAAATGTCTCACCCTAAATGAAATAACACTTCAACACTAAATGAAATAAACAATGAAACTTGGTCACTATCTACAATCTTGACACTATTACATTGACTTAAAGCTGTAATGATGCAGAAATGGTGTCTCAAGTAATGACGTCATGATACACGTGGTATAGTTTTACAAAATTTTTTACAAAAATTTTATGACATTTAACAGAAATGAAATTTTTTGAACAAAAACCACATAACTCACTGCTGTACGTCACAGGTTACCAGTCCCCGGCCTGCTCGGTCTAAATTTACATTCCAATCTTTTTTTTTATTAAAAAGCGTACTTAGACATGGAAAATTTCTTTGTTTATTCGATTTTTGAGTTCGCAGATGACAACAGTTTTAATTGGCTGGAACTTAAAAAAATAAGCTTGATAGGGACTTTAAAAACTTTTCTAAAACGTCGCAAGACTTTGATACCATTGCAAATCATGCTTGTTTGGAAATAATTAATCTCGCATTTCAGGATGGACAACTTATTGTTTAAAGCTTCCAAACATGGAATAAGCTTTTCTAAATTCTACAAAATCGCTTTGTGAGGTCTTTCATATAATAATTCAACCCGGTGAAAAAATGTATATTATGACGTCGTTACTTGAGACACCGTTACTGCACCAACTGCACATTAAATTAATACAACAGTGTCGAGCTTGTGACAATTTATTTTATTTAGCGTTGAAAGTATTATTTCATTTAGGGTGAGTCATTTTATTTCATTTAGGGTTAAAAAGTTATTTCATTTAGGGTGATTCAATTATTTCATTTAGCGTTGATTTTTATTTAATTTAGGGTTGGTATTTCATTTAGCGTTGTTATTTCATTTAGCGGTGGTACACAGCTTAATGTTTAAAATTCGTATGCTTCTGGAAAGGAACAATCTTTTCTAAAAATCGCATGATACGCTCTCATAACAATAGCAAGAAACTTCACAACTTCTCTGCTTGACTGACATACGAATTTTCGGATGAATCAAATCAATTTTTACCGCCAAACTTTAAGCCAATCAGCGACGATCGGCGGTATTATTATTATTGACGATTGTTCAGCACATTTTAACTGCAAGTAGATGTCCGCTAGAACAATAGGCATTTTAGGCGATGTCTATTTTCAATTGTCTGTTTTGCAGTACCAGAAGATACCAGAGGTGCTAGCTTCTCTCGGCTGGGTATGACGAATACTTGGCCTATAATATGATGTGGCAGTCTTTTCATACATACAGCTGCGGTTAGAACGTGCTGTAGTTGAGTGTGGAACGCATCCGCTAGGCAAACATTTTGACCGAGGCGCTAGAAATACTTATAATCTGTAGCTTAGTATAACAGTATTCTCAGCTAAAAGCGTTCAATATGTTGAATCTTGGAGTCAGGCTCTACACCATTCAGCTCAATGTTAAGTTTGAAATCAGTCCAAAAACCTTTAAGATCAAACATTGCCAACACTTGGTCATAAGATTGTAATCAGTCAAAATTGATATACAAAACATAAAATATGTAGAAAAGATTATCGCAAGGACCAATCAAACAACATGAAAACGTATGACTGTTTTGTGCAAAACTTTGAAAGCTGGTAATAGCTGATCAAGCTTGGTCAAAATCCTTTATTTAAACCTTGAGCGTTCACGATGTTTACATAGTCTTTGTTACGGTCTTTTCGAAGTAAATAGTATCAGTCCAATACTTTTTTTAGATTAAATGCATAAGAAAAGACCGATTTCCAAACTTTAAAGATAAAAATGTCCTGACAAATAACAAAAGCGGCACTGTCCTTGTTTGACAACAACGTTGTGAAAGAGTAAAAATCCTGACTTGGATTCTAAAACCATATACTGAACAATTTTGTACAGTTTGAAATTTCAAGAGCAACTGTTTAACATACTGTCACGTTGTCTCCAATGTGGACAAACGGTGCCCAGTGTCGAGTATCGTTGTATTTTCCAGATGCTCTCATGGCTGCTATGGCTTTGTTCAACGATTCATTTGCTCTCTCCCCCTGAGAGAGGTGTTTGTAGAACTCTGTCATGAAATAAAAAGTTGCACCGTTGTGAATGGCCCAAAGTGCCACCAGAACAGACCTTGCACCAGCTCCTAGAAAAGCCCGAGCGATGCCAACTACTCCATCGGCAGTAATTTTACCGCGAGCACTATGGCAACAACTAAGGACAACCAGTTTTGCCTTCAGACGTTTCTGCTCAAGATCGCCCAACATCAACATGCTGTCTTCTTTCTTGGACTGCGTTGAGGCATTGGCGTCGATGTGGCTCTGAGAAAGTGGGATCTCTCCCCCCCTCTCCATGTTTCCATGGGCTGCAATGTGGATCAAGGAAGCATTTTCAATACTCACGAGTACTCTCTCCTTAGTCGCCTCCTTTCCAATAAGAGGTTCAGTGTTCAACAACCTAGCAATCATTCGTGCTTCCTTGTTTGCACATGGTAACCTTTGCAAGGAGCCAGCGTCAGAGTCTCCAACAATCAGTGGCTTCAACTGACTATTGTGGCTTACTTCATTCTCTAAAATCATCTTTGCTGTTGTCAGTGATGGAAAAAGTCTTACACGCAAATACTCCGCGACGTAGTGTCCATCTTCATCCAATAAAGCTGCAAATGGAACTAAATGAAGCGGACCATCAGGAATAATGACAACGTCCGTCCCTTCAACAAGGTGTTGAACAGGCTTCATCATAATTCGATAGAAGTCTTGTAATGCGCCGGTTTCCGTGTCTTCTGTGTCTTCTGCAAACACATTTCTGAAGGAGATGACTGCATGTGAGGCATTTGTTGATAACCCATTGGATTTAAATTTTTCGTCTGATTGTGTATTTGTTGTTTCAGTCGTAGGACACATTTGCAGAGTCATTTTTTCGTGACGCCGTCCAGTTTCTGCTTCAAAATACAGAGAACGATCCTCACAATCATTAGGAATACATAAACTGCGAAATTTGGAAATCAGCAATATTATCTGTTCACTTGCAGAAACTACAACTCTACTTGAAGCGTTGCCTTCCTCTTGCCTTTGAAGCAAACACTTCTTAAAATGTATACAACCACTGACCTGAATAATCCAGGTATAGATACAGTCGGTGCTTAATGTTAGATATAAAATAGTACTTTGCAGGGACAAAACTAATTGGCGCATAGCAGCTAGATCCAGCGTGTAGCTTCTGGTGTTACCACGTTTAAGCGAATAATTCAAGAGCATGAGATTGATTAGGGCTTGCGCTCGACCTTTTTCTGAAATTATCAGGGCTTCGTCTGATTGGTCCAGCTTGATAAAGGAGTCAATCAATAACTGATAACAATGGAAAAAGGTTTCTCTAACCGATATTCTCATTCTGTCTTCCGGAGGTGAATATTGAAAGATCTCTTCAAAATAGTGCAAGCTTCTTTTCAGTGCAGTTACTGCTTTATCAAATCGATGAAAATTATAATGACAACAACCCATCGTGTAACAGGCAAAACCACCTTGCATTTTATTTCCAGTCTGTCCCGAAACCTCCAGGGACGATTCACAAAGTTTAAGAGATTCATCATACTGTCCGAGTGACTGATAACAGCTAGCAAGGTTACTATAGGCAATTCCTTCCGAAGTCTTGTTTCCAACCTGCTTTGCAATATTCAGATGTGTTTCATGATGCTCTTTGGCCTCATTATACTGCCCGAATGACTGATACAACATACCAAGATTACAATAAGCACCTCCTTCCCCTTCTTTGTCTCCAAATTGCTTTGCAATATTCAGATTCATTTTGTGATACTTTTTAGCCTTATAATACTTCCCGAGTGAATGGTAACAAATACCAAGATTACGAAATGCATTACTTTCCCCTTTCTTGTCTCCAATCTGCTTTGCAATATTCAGATGCATTTTATGATGCTTCTTTGCCTCGTCATACTGCCCGAGTGCCTGGTAACAATTACCAAGACCACCATAAGCATCTCCTTCCGCTTTCTTGTCTCCAGTCTGCTTTGCAATATTCAGATGCATTTCACGATGCTTTTTGGTGTCACTAAACTGTCCGAGTGACCCGTAACAGTCAGCAAGATTACCATAAGCATCTCCTTCCCCACTCTTGTCTCCAATCTGCTTTGCAATATTCAGTTGCATTTCATGATACTTTTTGGCCACATCATACTGCCCGAGTGGCAGGTAGCAAGTACCAAGACTACCATAAGCCCTTCCTTCCCCTCTCTTGTTCCCAATCTGCTTTGCAATATCCAGTTTCATTTCATGATGTTTTTTTGCCTCATCATACTGCCCTAGTAACTGATAACAGCTACCAAGACCACCATGAGCGTTTCCTTCCGCTTTCTTGTTTCCAATCTGCTTTGCAATATCCAATTTCATTTCATGATGTTTTTTTGCCTCATCATACTGCCCTAGTAACTGATAACAGCTACCAAGACCACCATGAGCGT